>CM027864.1:41335602-41571927 GCA_016097605.1 Eucalyptus guilfoylei
TAGATTGAAAAGTAAAATAATGAGTTCGTATTCCATTATTCAATTCTTAGCTGCATCTTACTGGTAAGTTCATTATATTACGTAGAGTCTTAGGATTTAAATGTGCCGTTTTCATTAAAAAAAAATCAAAAATAGTGTTGACACCTAAATTTTGGCGATCCTATTAGTTGTTTATTGCATATAAAATTAGAAACTAAAATTTAGCCCCTAAACAAAAGTATTAAATTAAATTGCATTACATATAGATAAAATTGCATTTGCATTGCATTGATGGTAGATGGACTTAACTGATTAGCCTTGAAATTTATTGAGCCCGCAAATTTGGCCAAGTCCATGGATGAGAATCACATTATGCCTTTCACATGATGGCCGAAGCTCGTATGATATGAAGAGGATATTGCATTATCAAGAGAATATTGCATTGACTTAAGAAAGGAAAAGATTTGACTGCAAGTGAGGTAATATTCGGTCAAGCAAAAGGGGAGGAAGAGATATATTTGTCCAAAGAAGAATAAGCTTTCTCACGTTGAAAGTGGACTTGATATATATTAAGGGAGATATTCTTGGTCAAAAGGAGATAATTCATGAAGATTCGTAGCAGCATGTAAGCGTGGAAGATCAAGAACAAAATAGGAAATCAAGATTATTTCTCTGTGGTATAAGGACAAACGGGAAAGAAAGAGGAGTTGAGAAATCGGGGAAACTTTCTGAATATCCACGCTTCTGTTTAGAGGTGCAAGAGTGAACGGTATAAAAGGAGACAAAGAAGACGTTCTGGAGAGGCCACACATACTGATACGCATGGCCACATTGAGGGGTCTTCTTTCTTTTCTCTCGGTCAATGCAGGTCCTCTTACGAAGAGAATAAAGAGAACGTGAGTGAGAGGAGGAAAGTAGGGTCTTTCTTCTCTGACATGTGCGGAGAAGTAAAAGACGAGGAAAAAGTGAGATAGGAGAAGACGAGAGAGGCTTGAAAGCTTTTGCAAGACAGTCAATACAAGAGAGAGAAAGGGCCGTCTTCTTCCTTGGGGCGTGCGTTCTCCGCCACAAACGGTGCCGCTCTCTCCTTGTGCCTTCACGCCTAAACCATCAAGTTTGGCCTCCACCGCCGTGCAACAGTTCACCTATATGCTCGTCAACGTGTTCCAGTTGGCAGCCTAAGGCCATTCTCGACCAGCCAGCAGCCTGCCAGAGGATTTCCAGTGACCTTTGTGGCATCCCCACATCGGATACCCTTCACCGCTGCAGCTGTCCTCTACTGATTCCAGACTTGGGCTGCCACTCATTGTTGTTCCTCCTGCCTGGTTGCTATTCGCTACAACAGATCGCTACACCCGCAACTTCGGCAAGCTCTTGGTTCGAAGGACCGCTCACGGACTTTCACGAATTCATTCTCTCTTGGGATCCTCACTTATCCAAATTTTCTTGAAGATATTATTAGAGGTGAGGCCTTGAAGGGATAAGTCCACCATCTGGAGAGCAGCCCGTGACTTCTCTCGTGTCCTTGCCTCCAAGGCCTTGGTGTCATTGGTGTTAGGTGTCCATTGAAGGATCACTCAATCCAGTAGTGAACCATTGGTGTTAGGTGTCCAAGGATCACTCAATCCAGTAGTGAACCAGCGAGCTACCTTGCTGTTGCGCACTTGTTCTGACGAGCCCAGCCTTGTCGAAGTACTAGTAGGGACTTGCACGTCTTCCGGCATTCATTGAAGGAAGTCCACCAATCTCTGTGTGGTCCTTTGTGTAACGCCTAACCCACCACGAGATCTTGATACTCTCTTGCAGATTTTTAGACGATTTCAACAGCTCGCTTCTGGCCCCCGCCAAAACCACCGCCATCACTGTGCACCATTGCCCATCATCGTCCGAGCTTGTTGTTTGCCAGTTCCAATTTGGGAAACTTATCCGCACAATAATTTCAATTAGGTCATTATCTCGTTTGACATCAATTTGAATATCTATGATTTAATTTAATTGAGAATATTACATGGTTCTTGAATTTAGGTGATAGACATATCCCAAAATTAGGAAATATTTCCTATTCGCAACCGCATATAATATTTGATTCCATCTATAAGGATTTAGAGTGAATCATTGATCCCATGGCAAACTTTAAAATTGACATTTAGATTCTTTAAGGCTTAAGATCAACTTATCAATTTTATTCGTGAAATTTCAAGTTGATTAGATATTATTCTTTATTTGCATTGATTGGATGATATCTCTTACTTTAATTGTTTCCCTTATCCTAAAAATACAAAAAGATTGTGTTGCATATCTTTTGGGTTGGAATTGATTTCCTAGATAGATTCAAATGATAGAATAGTTTAGCTACCTTTTTGATTAAATTTGGATTAACATCTTTGTATTGAATTGCTATTTGAGATAAGTTGCTTTCTTAAGATGTAATTTAGGGTAGTCTATTTCCTAACTTAAAATAGATAATATCTCACTTTAGGTAGATTTTTATTTTTGGTAATTTTTAATTACGAATTTTGATGAAAAATATAAAAAAGCCATGTGTATGTCATATAGAATTAGGTCATGTAATTTGATACTTGCAAATCATTTAGGAATTGCATGATAGGTCTACTTAATTAAGCGTGTCAAGTAGAGTAGTTGCAGATTAATTATTGCCAGTCATTAGAATTTGTTAGGAAAATCCCTGATGTTTTGATGACAAAATAAATCAAAGGCTACTAACATGTTTAATTGTTGAGTAATAGACTATGCAGATGATAGAATGTGTAAATGATTTTATCAAAGTCTATACTTGGAAGAACCAAAAGACAGACTCTATGCTGAAGCTAAATTTATTCAGATTGTGTTCAGATCTTAAAGCTAAATATGTTCAGAAGCAGAATATATTCCGACTTACTTGTAAAGTCTATTCTGAAGATTGCTAGACTTTTATGTCAAAGTCTGTTTTACATCAGAAGTCTACCATATCTGACAAATTCCAGATTGAACGCAAGTGAAGAGGGAAGACGCTTAGACTCTACTTTAGACGGAAGACACTCAGACTTTACTTCAAACAGACACTCTCAGACTTTACATCCAGAACGAAACAGAACGTAGTAGATTTAGAACGAAGCATGTCCAGAACGAAACAACTCGACAGAACGTAACATAAGCCATAAACATATAATGTTTAGTGATCTGGTTTGGATTCTACATCAAGATAGATTTGATTGACTCAATCTAATTGATTGACAATTGAATCTTGAAGACAAGAACTTTCTAAACGAAGAAGCTCTACTTAAAGAAACCAAGATTCTATATGTATGGGCGATCAAAATCAACTTGAGATTCTACTTTTGTTACTCAACGGCTACCAAATCTTCTAGATACAGATCTGTCCAATGGGTAGATGGGAAGACGATCCTCTAGATAATCTCCAACGGCTAGTTTGGAAGTGGATGAGTATTTAAGGAGATCAAGGACCGATGAACAAGTAAGAGACGGGGCGTAGAATTTATAATTCCAAAGTCTGAGTGACCTTCGATCATACACTTGTCTTTGGTGGGCTTAAACGTTTGTGATCGTGAGAGAGATACCAAAAGAGTGACTTAGTGAGATAGTGTGATCTACCACTAAGTATTTACACTCAAAGTTGTAATCTCTTGTTGATTGCATAGTGGAATCTAGCAGAAGGCTGTTAGCGTGGGAGAGTGGACGTAAACTTGATATAAGCCAAACCACTATAAATTTTGTGTTCTCATTCTCTTCCCTGAACTCATTTATTGTATTCGTAGTTCTATTTAACTGCTAAAGTCTGAACTCGCTCAAATTATGTTATTCTTCAGACTCAGTTTCAAAAGCAAAATATTTTATTGCCTTTCGTGAAAATTTTCTTCACATCTATTCACCCCCTCTAGGTGTTCATACTAGCACTTTCAATTGGTATCAGAGCCAAGTGCTCATTTTATTAAAGTGTTTTTACTTTTGAGCTAAAGATCTTCTATGGCTAGTATCTTGGCACCAAGACTTATGGAAGGGCAAAGCAACAGCAGGCCACCATACTTTGATGGAAATGAATACAACGTTTGGAAAAACAAAATGAAGGCATCATAAGATCCAGAGATCCCTTGCAATGGGATGTTGTAGAAAAAGGAATCAATCCCACTGTTGCGTCTACATCAAATAAGAATGGCAAAGACAAAAAAACCAGATCCCCTGCTCCTATGTCTCGGACGGAGATGTCCAAAAGAAAAACTCTTGATGCAAAAGCCATTTATTCTTTATATTGCGTCTTGTCTCTTACTGAATATAACATAATCTCTTCATGTGAAACAACAAAAGAAGTTTGGGATAGACTTCATGTTTTATGAAGGGACTGATTGTGTAAAAGAGACAAAAGTTACTTCTTGCTCGGCAAATATGAATCCTTCAAGATGAAGCAAGGAGAATCAATTGGAGATATGTTCAGCCGTTTTACAGAAATTATAAATGGTTTAGCATATCAAGGTTAGCTAATTTCTACCCCAATGAAGGTCAACAAACTCTTGCGAGGTTTCTCAAAAGATTGGAACCATGTCAAGATCTCAATCCGGGAGACTCAGAGGATTATGCCACTTTCCATTGATGAATTAATTGGCACTCTTCAATCCTACAAAGTGGGACAAATCAACGACGAAGATCCCGAATGTAAGAAGTCCATCACTTTAATATCTAACGCTAATTCTGATGATACAGATTCATAAAATGACATGGACGACGAAGAACTTGCTTTTATGATCAAGAAATTCAAAAAGCTAAGTAGAAAATGAAGGAATTCAGTGGAAGAAGACAATACAAGCAGAATGGCCAGAAAAGAACAATGAAAAAAGATGATGAGCAACGAAATATATGCTTGATGGCACATTCAAACTCAGACTCAAATTCGGAATCAGAATCAGACTCAGAATCAAAGTCTAACTCAGACACAGACTTAGAATCCGATGAGGAAATCGAGGTAAGTCATTTAGAAATTCCTACTAAAGTTCTTAAGTATATAAATGAGTTTTGCTTAAATCTCAAATCTTCTCTTAAAAGGATCTCCGAACTAAAAAGGAAAAATTCAAGGCTTAGGCAACATGATCTTTCTTGAAAAGAAAAGTTTGAAATTTTGCAAAAAGATTTTCTACAAACAAAAGAAAGTCGAGATTTACTTATCAAAGAAAATGATTCTTTAAAGAAAGAATTTTCAAATATTTTGACAAAATTTTCAAATGGTTCAAAAACATTAGAGCATATTCTTTCCATACTAGTACCTTACTATAATAAGTCGGGACTTGGTTTCAATAAGGAAAGTGATTCTCTAATAGATTTTCCTAAAGTCAAGGAGAGACTTAGACAAAGACCTCCTAGACTTGCGTACAATAAGCATTTTCAAAAGATCTTTATAAAACCTGTTGGTCGAAATGCCCTCAAGTGTTCAAATTGTGGAGACTCGGAACACTTTGAGAAAGAATGTCCTAAAGTCTAGAGACCTGTTAAGAAAGATTGGATAAAAATAACATACCCTACTAACTCTCATGGACCCAAGAACAAATGGGTACCAAAGAAAATATGAGTTGTTTTTGCAGGAAATAAAGGAGAAGAAGAAAGGGAATTTAGTAAGGAATTTTTTTATTTGATTTGGGCAATAATTCTCATTACTTGATATTCGATATATCCTCAATTGATTCAGATTTTATAATGATCATATTTTATAATTTGTTTTATTGAATAAAGAATCATGTGATTTATTTTTGTGATTCGTGAGTTAAGATTTGATTTAATACATGTGATTATTTTTGATATCCTGCTTAGAGACAATTGAGTTTATTTGGTTTGATATTATGCTCTCAGATTTTGTCATATTTTGCAAAGTGAAAATTTGTTTTACGTGATATTAATTTATTCTCCCTTAAATACTTTGTTATGATGAATTAAGAAAGAATATTTGATTATTTATGGAGATTTTCTATTTTGCTCTAACAAAATGGAAGGATCCAAATTGATGGATACCAAAAAGGAAATGAGTTCATTGCAAGAAATTCAACAAGACAAGAATGATTGCGAATCTACGCAAATCATTGTGCAATTAGAAAAAGTATCTCATGCGAAGATTGCAAGTTTGGTCCGCAAAATCAGAGGAAGGAGGCTAAAAGATTCTCTTCCTTGTGCAAAGTTTTTGCAAATTATTGAAGAAATCCCTTATGTGTTGTACGACAGGAGGAGAAATTGAATCCAAAAGAAAGGAAAAAAATCATGATCACCTCAAAAAGGCAATAAATTGAGGGGGAGCATCGATCAATTATAGAAAAATCTTTTTGAATCGATCATGATTGTGATCTTATTATGGAAGGAAGGAAAAGGTAAATGTGACATAACTTGTTTAGTTCTAAAAAAATCCGGTTAGTGCATCTTTTATTACCTTTTTTCATTAACAAATCTTTTATTGATATTATCATTTTATTATGACAAAAAGGGTACGTGAATTTTATAATGCATCCGTGATTTTTATTGGATATTAGCTGATGTATATGATCAAAGTGAGCTATATTGCATATCTTTAAAATTCAATTTACTTTATAAAAAGCTGAATTTTGGAAATTATGTTTCATGCAAGATATATTTGTTATCGTTTTATATTCTCTATGTGATACTATTGTTGTCGCTTTTTGATTTTGACAAAAAGGGGGAGAGAATATAGATATGCATATGTGTCGATTGGTTGATATTATTGAGATACGATTATTTTTCTATATATTACTATGCTCAATTTATTTGTTATTTCTGCTATCTTTTGATTTAAATTACATTGCTCTGATTTATTAATATTTTTAAAAGCTTGTTTACACATCTGTATATTCAGAGATTTTTTTGTCATCATAAAAAATGGGGAGATTGTTAGGGAAATCAAATCAAAAACTACTAACATGTTTAATTATTGAGTAACAGATTATGCAGATGATAGAATGTGTAAATGATTCAAAGTCTATACTTGGAAGAACCAGAAGATAGACTCTATGTTGAAACTGAATTTATTCAGACTGTGTCCAGACTTTAAAGCTAAATCTGTTCAAAAGCATAATATGTTCAGACTTACGTTTAGATTTTGAAGATTGCTAGACTTTTATGTCAAAGTCTATTTTATATCAGAAGTCTGCCCTATCTAACAAATTCCAGACTGAATGCAAGTGAAGAAGGAAGACACTCAGACTCCACTTCAGACGGAAGACACTCAGACTTTACTTCAGATATAATACTTTCAGACTTTACATCCAGAACGAGACAGAACGTAGCAAATTCAGAACGAAGCATGTCCAGAATGAAGCAACTTGACAGAACGTAACATAAGCCCTAAACATATAACGGCTAGTGATTTGATTTGGATTCTATATTAAGATAGATTTGATTGACTCAATCTAATTGATTGACAATTAAATCTTGAAGATAAAAAATTTCTAAACGAAAAAGCTTTACTTATGGAAACCAAGATTATGTTTGTATGGGCGATCGGAATCAACTTGGGATTCTACTTTAATCACTCAACGGCTACCAAATCTTCTAGATACAAATTTGTCCAATGGGTAGATTGGAAGACGATCCTCTAGATACTGTCCAACGGCTAGTTTGGAAGTGGAGGAGTATTTAAGGATATCAAGGACTGATGAGCAAGTAAGAGACGGAGGGTAGAATTTATAATTCCAAAGTTTGAGCGACCTTCGATCATACACTTGTCTTTGGTGAGCTTAAACGTTTGTGATCGTGAGAGAAATACCAAAAGAGTGACTTAGTGAGATAGTGTAATCTACCATTAAGTGTTTGCACTCAAAGTTGTAATCTCTTGTTGATTGCATAGTGGAATCCAACAGAAGGCTGTTAGCGTAGAGAGTGGACGTAGGCTTGATTTAAGCCAAACCACTATAAATTATGTGTTCTTATTCTCTTTCTTGAACTCCTTTATTTTGTTTGTAGTTTTATTTAACTGCTAAAGTCTGAACTCACTCAAGGTCTGTTGTTCCTCAGACTCAGTTTCAAAAGCAAAATATTTTACTACCTTTCGCGAAAATTTTCTTCACACCTATTCACCCCCCTCTAGGTATTCATACTAACACTTTCAAAATTAAGCTAGTTAGTTAAATTGCATGGCATATCGCTTAGTTTTTATTTAAATAAGAGAAAACCCAAAAAGAGATTTGAGTGGAATTTTGTGACAATTAGAAATCACGTTTAGGTTGATAAATGTGATTTTCTAACTAATATAGCATATGCTTTCGTTGCTTTGAGATAAGTAATTCTCTCATTTCTCCACAATTTATTTAATGCTTTGATTATTGGATGTTAAATAATGGGTGTGCACCCGTCTGATCAACTCACATATTAGGGCATAAATTAAAATCAATGCAAGTTGCCTACAAAACATTTTTTAAATAAAAGAGAAAAGTATCGAAAGGGCATTAGGGAAATCTAGGATAATCAAGTCCTCGTTCCTACAGTCTTTGGTTCATAGGAGTAAAGTAATTCTCTCATTACTTTACTTGGGTTTCTAATTAACCCTCCAAGAAATAGATTAGTAGCGACTCCTAACTAAAACTCATTTGCATATTAAATAACTTGAACCTAAGTCGCGAATTGGTATGAGCTTGAGAGAATCCCAGCTAAGTTTAGGCTTGGTAATCCATTAGCCAAACTCTAAGTGGTTTACCCAATGTAAGGTCACGACAAATAACATCTCATTTTCATTATAGAATATATTTACGATTTCCCATAGGTCGTTCATACATGTTAATTGACTTAGGATTGCATATTTAATATTTCATACATTTTAAACTATGTCATGTTGCATATTGGATTTAGATTGCATTTTCACTATTATTAATTTACCAAAGATCATGTATGTTTAATCTAATCCGTGGTTAGGAATTAATGCATATTCGTTTGTAGACTTTTAGGGCCATTCATCTATTGATAATTAATAAAGGACAAGAACCAAAAAAAAAAAAAAATGAATTAGAGAATCTCATATAGATTGCATTAATTAGGTGAATCAATTTTCTTAAACTTCATATTGCATGACATCTAGTGAGCCACTCGTGGTTTAGGATCAAATTTTGATAGAAATTAAGAGGGAGAAATAGGAAAAATTGTATTCAATGTCTTGCATTGTATTTTGTACAATGTTCCTTTATAATGTAAAGGAAAATAAGAGAAAAAAAATGAAAAGATATGCAAGAATTACAATTTCCTATTCTCTAGAACAATCACATATTAACTAAATCAATTTGTCCATTATAAATATCAGAATCTCCGAACATAATCAATATCGGAATCTCCAGATATATTTCCAACACTCCCCCTCAAGCTGGTGGCCTATATATATCAAGGACACCTAGCTTGCTTAATAAGTATGTGTGTTGTCTCTACCATAAAGGCTTGGTAAAAATGTCTATAGGTTCTTCCGCAGTTCCAATGCCCCTTGTCACGAGGACTCCTTTCATTTTGTCTCGAGTGAAATGACAATCAACCTCTATGTGTTTGATCATTTCATGAAAAACTAAGTTTGCTGCCAATTGGAGTGTAGCATCATTAACAATTCATTGGGTCCATTGATCCATATTCCAAGATCCGAGAGTAGTCCTTGTATCCAAACAATCTCACACGTAGTCTTTTCGATGGCTCGATATTCTAATTCGGCTGGTGATAATGATACCATTGATTGCTTCTTCGTTTTTCATGATATCAATGAATTTCCCAATTTGATGCAAAAACCAGTGATGGACCTCCTGGTCATTGGGCAAGTAGCATATCCGCATCACAGAAAGCTGTCATTTTCATGTTGGAATCACAAGATAAGAATATACCAAGTCCGGGACACCTCTTTAAATATTTCACCTTCAGAGTTGCATTCATGTGGGATTGTTTTGGATTATGCATAAGCTAGCTGAGAATCTACACTACATAGCATATTCTAGGTCTCGTCATGGTAAAATATATTAATTTGCCAATGAGTTGCTGATATCTTTTTGGATCCTTGAGTAATGCCTCCTTATTAGATTAAAAAATCCTTGATCATACTCATGTGCTGTAAGTTTTATACTTTGATTGATTAGGATAACTACAGGTTTGCATCCTAATAGTCCTGCTTTTGAAACAATCTCCAAGATGAATTTTCTATGACCGAGGCTTCCTTTGTCATTCCGAGCAATCTCAATGCCAAGGAAGTACTTGGGAGGTCCTAAGTCTTTGATATGAAAGGTGGAATGCAAATACTCCTTGAATTTTGTAACATGATATTCATTATTTCCCATGAGAAGTATATCATCAACATATATCATTAAATAAAATGATGAATTCCCTGCAGTCCATGTAAACAAAGCATAATCATACTTGGAATATTGAAGACTTGCATTAGTTAGTGCAGCAGTGAACTTGGCATACCATTATTTGGATGCTTGCTTTAGCCCATATAAGGATTTACACAGGCAACATACTCGAGACTCCTCATATAAAATTGATGAATTCCTTGCAGTCCATGTAAACAAGGCATAATCATACTTGGAATGCTGAAAACTTGAATTAGTTAGTGTAGTAGTGAACTTGGTATATCATCGTCTGGACACTTACTTCAGCCCATATAGAGATTTACGCAGGCGACATACTTGAGGCTCCCCATGTCTGCGTAAACCCGAAGGAAGATCCATATAAATTTCTTCATCCAAATCACCATGAAGAAATGCATCGTGGACATCCATTTGATGTAGAGACCAATTCTAAATGAGTGCAACAGATAAGAAGGAGTGGACTATGACTTCCTTTGTAGTGGGCGAAATTTTTTTATGGTAATCGAAACCTTCTCTTTAGATAAATCTTTTCGCAACTAAACGAGCCTTGTATCTTTCAACAGAGCTGTCTACCTAGAATTTGATTTTGTACACCCATTTGCGACTAATTAGTTTCTGATGAGGAAGCAATGAAATAATACATTAGGTGTGGTTCTCCATGAGAGCATTAACTTCAGATTCCATTGCATGTTGCCATTGAGGATCAGGTGCTGATTTGGTGAAAGAAGATGGTTATTGTTCTTCCAATATTCGGGCAATGCAATTCATGTGCTCGGGCGACAGCTAAGTAAAAGAGACATATGATGATTTGGGATAGTGTGTAATTGGGGAACTCATTGCATAGTATATATAATCTTTAGTCCATGTGGGTGGACGAATGTGCCAGGTGGAATGCCAATACTACTGAATTGATGTTGTTGGAGAAATCTTTCTTATGTGTTTTGAAGTTGACAAAACTTTTCCTAGTCTGAAGACTTCTAGACTTTACTATCAAAGTCTGAAGACCTCCAGACTGAAGACCGCCAGACTCAAGATTTAAAGTCTGCCGTCGATGACAGTTTCTAAGACCGACGAAGAAGTCTTATCCATATATGAGTATATCCTTAAGGATTTGTTTCGAATGGTTGAAGATTATCTCACAGCTGGAGAAAGCATCTAAAGATCTATTATTCGTATGGCAAGTAATTCGAGTAATTCAGATCCGTTGATTGGCGAAGTATACTTGGAAAGTTCTACTTATGGAAATCTAGATCATGATTGTATGGACGAACATGATTGGTGGGCTATCTTCATATTCCTTAAATAACATGAGATCTCCCTAATTGATTCGGTCCAACGGGTAGATTGGATGAACTCTTTTGGAAGGTGCCTTATGTAGGCATGGAGGAGTATAAAAGGAAGACACTCTAGTTATTCGAGTGTGTGCGCGATAGAAAAATTCCAAAGTTAGAAGATCCTTACTCTTTGCTAACTCAATTCTTGGGCATTCATTTGTACTCAAAAGAGAGATTTTATATTTGTGAGATCTCGAGGAAGTGTAGCAGAGTCTCTGCACTATGGAATCGAGGACGGGAGATTGTAACATCTCTTTTGATTCATAGTGAAATCCAGCCAGTGGGCTGTCAGCGTGGGAGAGTGGAAGTAGGCTTGGTCTAAGTCGAACCACTATAAACTCTGTGTTTCAATTCTCTTTCCTTATCTCTTTACTTAATTCGTAGTCATATCTATTCATTTATATTTCTTCATATCCTTGTTCTGAATTAAGTTATTAAGAAAAGAAAATTTTGTTTTTACACCTATTCACCCCCTCTATGTGTTCCTACTAGCACTTTCAATTGGTATTAGAGCTTGTGTACTCATTTAATTGAAGTGTTTTTACTTCTGAGTTAAAGATCCATGGTTAGTATGTTAGCTCCAGGTTTGGTTGAAGGACAAAGCAACACCAGACCGCCTTATTTCGATGGAAAGGAATACAATATATGGAAAAACAAGATGAAAGCATTTCTAAGATCAAAAGATCCTATGGAATGGAATGTGGTAGACAAAGGAATCATTCCTAAAGCTACAGCAGTCTCAGAAAGGGGGAAAGAAGCTGCAGAAGTCAGCGAGATGATTCAAGAAGAGATAACCAAGAGACAGGCTCTTGATGCAAAAGCAATTTATTCATTATATTGTGCATTATCTCCTACTGAATATAACAGAATATCTTCTTGTGAAATAGCTAAAGAAGTTTGGGATAGACTGCACATTACTTATAAAGGAACAGATCGAGTAAAAGAAACCAGAATCAATATTCTGCTCGGCCAATATGAAGCCTTCAAAATGAAGCTAGTAGAATCTATTACTGACATGTTTAGTCGTTTTACAGAAATTGTGAATGGTCTTGAATATCAAGGTCAACCAATCTCAGGATCTATGAAGGTTAACAAATTGCTGCGTGGACTTTCTAAAAAATGGAATCACGTAAAAACTTCAATAAGAGAAACACAAAGGATCATGCCACTTTCCGTTGACGAATTGGTTGGCACACTTCAGTCTTATGAAGTAGAGCAAATCAATGAAGAAGCAGATCCCAAAGGTAAGAAGTCTATTGTTTTAAAATCTAACGAAAATTCTGATGTTACAGACTCTGAAGACGACATGGATGATGAAGAACTTGCTCTCATGATAAGAAGGTTTAGGAAACTGAACAAGAAGGGAAGAAGATTCAACTGGAAGAAACAAAGCTCTCAAAAGTTTCAAAACAAATTAGTTGAAGATGATGAATCCAATAAAGATGTGATTTACTTTGAATGCAAGAAAAATGGACACATTAGACCCAACCGTCCCTTGCTGAATAAAAGGAAAGGAAAAAATGAGAAATATAGAAAGGCACTCAAAGCATAAACTTGGAGTGATACTGAATGCGAAGAGAGTGATGATGATTATGCTAATATGTGTTTAATGGCAAAATCAGAATCAGACTCAGACTATGAGACAGACATAGACTCAGACTCAGACAGTGAAATCGAGGTAAGTAATTTCAAAGTTCCTACTAAAGTCTCAAAGTATATTAATGAACTTTGTCTTAGTTTCAAAGCCTCTCTTAAGAGGATTTCCGAGCTAAAAAAAGGAGAATTCTATACTGAAGCAATAGGAAACCTCTTGGAAAGAAAAGTTTGAAAACCTAAGCAAAAGCTTTGCTGCTTTAGAAGAAAATGTAGATTCTCTTACAAAAGAAAATACATTTTTGAAAAATGATATTTCAAATGTCTCAAAAAGGTTTTCTATAGGATTTGAGAAATTGGAAAATATTCTTTCAATACAAAGACCTTACTTTAACAAATTAGGTTTGGGAATGACTTTTGAAACCATACCTCTTATTGATTTTCCAAAAGTAAAGGAAAGAATTAAATAGAGACCTACAAAAGGTTTTTATAGAAATCATTTTCAAAGAGTTTTTATTAAACCTGTTGGCCGAAGTGCTCTTAGATGTTCTAAGTGTAACAGCTCAGAACACTTTGAGAAAGATTGTCCTATGGTTTGGAGACCTGTTAAGAAGGATTGGGCAAAGATTGTGTATTGCACTAACTCCTCTAGACCCAAGAAAGTATGGGTACCAAAGAAAGCTTGAGTTTCTTTTTTAATTGCAGGTCACTATCAAGAAAAATGTTAAATGGTATTTGGATAGTGGCTGTTCAAGACATATGACAGGAGATTCAGGTTGCTTTATCAAACTTTCGCAAGTAACTGGAGGAAAGGTTTCTTTTGGTGGAAATAACAAAGGAAGAATTGTTGGATGTGGAACTGTAAAGATTGGAAGTCTCACAATCAACAATGTTTCCTTAGTAGAAGGACTCAATTACAACTTGCTCAACATCAGCCAATTATGCGATATTGGATTCAAAATCAGTTTTCAAGAAGGAATATGTTCGAGAACTAGTAAAGATTTTTCACAATCCTTTACTGGGCGAAGACATGAGAATATCTATATTTTGGATATCAACCCAGAAAGTTCTCAATGTCTAATCTCATTACAAGATGAAGCAAATCTCTGGCATCAAAAGCTTGGCTATATCAACATGAAGCAAATTGCCAAGATCTCCTCAAATAAGCTTATTCGTGGACTACCCAACCTGAAGTATCAAAAATCTAAATTATGCACACCATGTGTATTGGGAAAATAGGTTAGAAGTTCTTTCAGACCAATAAATCAAGTTTCAACTAATCGTGTCTTGCAGCTCTTGCATATGGATCTCTTTGGACCAACTAGAACTCAAAGCATTGGTGGAAAGAAATATTGTCTAGTAATAGTGGATGATTATTCACAATTTACTTGGGTCTACTTTCTTGCAAGTAAGTCGGAAACCTTCTCTTACTTTTCAAAGTTTACCAAGAAATCACAAAATGAGAAAAGGTATGCTATTTCAAGCATTCGGACAGACCATGGAGGTGAGTTTGAAACTCAAGACTTTACTAAATTTTGTGAAGAATATGGTTTTCAGCATATGTTCTCCTCTCCATACACTCTTGAGTAGAATGAAGTTGTGGAAAGAAAGAATAGATCTTTGCAAAAAATGACTAGAACTCTTTTAATTGAAAGCAATATTTCATCTCATTTTTGGGCTGAAGTTGTTTCTACAGCATGTTATATTATTAACAGAGTTTTCTTAAGGCCAATTCTGAAGAAAACTCCCTATGAGTTATTCAAAGGAAAGAAGCTAAATGTTTCTTATTTTCATGTGTTCGGATGCAAATGTTTTATTTTGAAAAATACAAATGATCGAATTGGTAAGTTTGAAGAAAAATCAGACGAAGGAATTTTCCTTGGATATTCAACTTCCAGCAAAGCTTATAGAGTATACAACAAGAAGACTCAATCTGTGGAGGAATCGATGAATGTTAAATTCCAAGATTTTATACAAAATCAATCTATCCAGACTCATCTTGAAGAATCTAAACCTGCTTCAAACTCTACAAAGTCTACTTCCCCTGAAGCAGCTCAGACTTCAGAAGCTCAACAACAAACTAATGTTGAAGACTCAACTAAAGAAAAAGTTCAGCAATCTGTAAAATCAACCAGCAACTGGAAGCACAAGTCTAGTCATCCTGAAGAACTCATCATTGGTAATATTGATGAAGGAATTCGTACAAGATCCAGAAGACATGAAGAGTCTAGTGCTGTGGCTCTTATTTCTAAAATATAACCCAAAAGCATAGAAAAAGCTTTATCTGATGAAAGCTGGATTGAAGCTATGCTAGAAGAGCTCAGGCAGTTCAGCATTAACAATGTCTGGGAACTGACTCCTAAACCAAAAGATAAATCTGTTATTGGAGCTAAATGGGTTTTCAGGAACAAGATGGACGAGAAATGAAAAGTTGTAAGGAACAAAGCAAGACTTGTGGCAAAAGGATACATGCAAGAAGAAGGGATAGACTATGATGAGACTTACGCTCTAGTAGCAAGGTTAGAAGCAATTAGATTATTACTTGCTTTTACTTGTTATAATAATTTCAGGTTATTCCAAATGGACGTCAAAAGCGCATTCCTGAATGGATTTATCCAAGAAAAAGTCTATGTAGAACAACCTCCTGGTTTTGAAGACCCAAAGAAGCGAAACTTTGTATTCAGATTGAAAAAGGCTCTATATGGTCTAAAGCAAGCACCTCGAGCTTGGTACGACAGGTTAAGTAAGTTCTTAATCTAAAAAGGTTTTGTCAAAGGTAAAGTAGACACAACTCTGTTTATCAAAAAGGAAGGTAAAAAATTTTTACTTGTTCAAATTTATGTTGATGATATAATTTTTGGATCTTCTAACAAAAGTCTGTGCAAGAAATTCTCTAAGACTATGCAAGATGAATTTGAAATGAGCATGATGGGTGAATTATCTTTCTTTCTCGGATTACAAGTAAAGCAATTGAAGGAAGGAATTTTCATTCACTAAGAAAAATATGCGAAATAACTTGTTAAAAAGTTCAGTTTAGATAATTGCAAAAAGGTTGAAATTTCAATGTCTAGTTCTTTGAAGCTGGATAAAGATGAAGAATGAAAGAAAGTTGATCAAAAACTTTACAGGGGTATTATCGGTTCACTTCTTTATCTTACTGCTTCTAGACCTGACATTTTGTTTAGTGTTTGCATTTGTGTCAGATTTCAATCAAACCCAAAAGAATCTCATCTAAGCGCTGCGAAACACATCATCAAATACGTCTCAACAACTTCTAAGTTAGGTCTATGGTATCCCAAAGAAGGAGACTTTACTTTCCTTGGATATTCAGACGCAGATCTAGTTGGCTGCAGAGTTGAAAGGAAGAGCACTTAAGGTACTTGTCAATTACTCGGCAACAGGACAGTATCCTGGTTTTCAAGGAAGCAAAGTACTATAGCCCTTTCAACAGCAGAAGCAGAATATGTGGCTCTTGGAAGTTGCTATTCACAAATCTTATGGATAAAACAACAACTGAGAAACTTTGGAATCAAAGATTCTTGCACCAAGATCAAATGTGACAACACCAGCGCAATTAATCTTACCAAGAATCCTATTCTTCATTCAAGGGCAAAGCATATAGAGATTCGACATCACTTTATTAGAGATCATGTTCAAAATGGAGAAGTAATGATCCAATTCATTGACTCTAAGAATCAACTGGCGGACATATTTATAAAGCCACTGGAGAAAAATCTATTTGAGTCTATTCGTACCAAACTTAATATCATATCTCTTACTTAGCAAAGTCTGGATAAACTCAAGACTCGAAGGTAAAAGTCCGTAAGTGTTCAGACCCATAAGACCTCAAGCGACATCTATAAGATGTTTTTCTTTTTAAATATGAAAAGGTATGATTTTCTATTATCTGTTAGTTGATTGAAATTATCTTTCCAAATTTTCTTCAATTTTCAAAAAGGCAGTTATTGATTTTGAGAAGTCAATTAATTTTTAAAAAGGGAAGTTATTGTTTTTGAAAATGTGCTTTTTATTTCCTTTTATGATGCTTCGATTACTTCGCCTCACTTTCTTTAAATACCGTTGATACTCGTCTTCTTCGCTTTTCACCGAAACCCTAGAAAGTTTTAATCTTTTTCGAACAAGTTGGTAATTCTCTCCATTGGAGTGACAATGTCTTCAAGAAAGTCTTTGAGGATTGCAAGCAGGGGACCACGTTGCTTGCCTAAGGGTCCTACCCATTTTGACTTAACTGAAGAAGAAGATTCTCCTCAAATGTGTCCAAGTTAGCAACAACCTTCTCAGCAGCGTCAATCTTCCCCGACTCAACCAGACGATGAAGTTATCGAAGAGGCTGAACCTGTAAGAACTTTAGCTCCAAAGGTTGCTTACAAACTCTACTCGAATTTGAAGAAAGGAGGAACACCAATGTCTTTAATTGATGAATTCCTGAAAGATAGAGGATTCAAAAATGAAACACTATTTTTGAGAGAGTTGGAGAGACTAGGAGTTGTAGAGAAATGATCAGCTGAAAAAACGTTTGCGAATATTCCAAGTGACCTACAATATGGCACTGCAAATCAACCGCAAACTCTTGATGATGATGAAAGGATGTTTTCTCACTTTCAACCTAGATCTGGGGTGGCTGCAGACATTATTGATGGTTCGAATCTGTTTAGATCCAAGAATCATAAAAAGGCTTATTCGAAACTTTTGAAGAGAGGGGTGATGAACCCTAGAACTGTTGACTTCGATTTTCTTGATTCGATAAAAATCAATCTGAGGGAGAAGTTTGCTTTACTGCAATTGGAAAGGTTCTGTTCTGAATCCACTGCTGCATTTCTAGAGCTTACTACATACTTTTATTCGAATCTATCTTTCTTGGATGCACAAAGTTTTATCTTCATTGTTAAGGACAAGGAATTTTTGGTAAACACAAACATTTTGACTGACATAATTGGGATGGAAAGAACGAGTTTTCAACCAATTAGTGTGTCCATTGCACATGCTATTCTGTCTTTAGTGAGAGACAAGGATGTTGAAGGTAAACTTTCTCATTCAAGGATGAGTGCCTCTAATGTTCTGCTACACAAGATTGTGATTAACTGCATTCGTCCCAAATCGACATCCAAAACTGATGTCTCTCGATCTGAAGCCAAGTTGATGTGTGCAATCAATACTGGTTTTAAGTTCTCTATGCCTCACACAATTCTGTTCCACATGTATCGAACTGTGGTGAAAGATAAAGGACAGCTCCCTTATTCTGCTCTTATCACACGTCTCTTTAGACACTTCAAAATTCACATCTCTGCACCATTAAGCTTGAAAGCCATCTCTCCAATGGTAATTGGTTTCAAAATGGTGACAGTGAGGTTTCCTTATTTTAGTTTTGAAATTGCTTGTGTAATTATGAATAGCTTTGCCCGATCTAGCCATCCATATATTTCTCTAATGTTTTCACAAATTTCTTGGGAGTCTTTGCTTGGAGGAAGCCCAACCGTGATGTCGAGGGCAAGACATTTGTCAATCCATGTGCAGACTAGTTGATTGCACTTTCGTTAGTGCCTCTGAAGTCGATCTTCGGCCGAGAAAAGAATGGCTCTGTCAAGGAAGCCAACCTTGTCCTTCGTGACAAGGGCTTGCCAAAGATCCCTCGACCGTGCTGAAGATTTCCAATCCGATAAGTTGTATGTTGATCAAGCATAGTTTTGGTTCGTCAGCTAGCAACACAAAGAGAGGGTTGCCGTGTCACGCCCCGAACCTCGGGCATGCAACAACCCTTTCCTTGGTCGATGGAAATTGCGACGTTCCTAGGACGCGTCGCCAACCCATTCATTTTATTGCACATGCGGAAACGGATTAACTAATCCCCTGACAACAACAAATATGGGATAGAAAAGTAGGACAACCAATTACAACCAAACATGCTTTTACAAACAATCTGGTTTACACACAGAGGCCAATCCTAAGGTCTATGTATAGGGGGTCCATTTCAAAAAGAACCTCTAGGCCATCCCTGCTCCTGACCCTTCCTTCTTAAGCTCCTGGTTCTTCACACTAGGGACCTGAAAATGGTTATACAATAACCAGTGAGATATAAATCTTAGTGAGTCCTTCCCTTAAGCTCCCGGTTAGGACACCAACTCAACTCAGGGTATCTCTTTAGAACTACCCCACAAACAAGTCCACGACCAACAAAACAATAATCGGTTCGCATGCAACCTTACCCGGTATGCTATACATTGCACGTTGAATCTCAGCACAATACACACAATGCACATGGCCATTAGATGATGCATTTCATCAATCACATATGAGTTGCATCACAAGCGATCTTACCTAGCCATTGCCACACCCTGCACATTATCGATTCGTGCGCGCGTGCCATAAATGATATGATCCACTCGTGCATTCCAATTAATTACGGTCACATAGGCACGACCTACCCGACACACAGAAATATGGCCACACAGGCATTGCCTATCATACATTCCAATTGATTATTGCCACACAGGCACGATCTGATTATCGCCACATAAGCATGATCTAATTATCGCCACATAGGCACGATCTATATTACCACCACACAGGCACGATCCATTATTGCCACACAGGCATACCGCCACGTAGGCATGATATTACGCCACACATGCACGATTAATTATCGCCACACAGGCACAGGCTTTTCACATATAAGAATCGCCCACCCAACACACAGCGGGGGACGGATTCAACTCAATGATCACGCAAGCACACTACTACAACTCCCTTTTTATCTTTGGGCACTTAGCCAATCCGCACAATCTTGCATATACACTTACAAATCATTTTCTCCTAAAGGCGGTCCATCTCAGTGTCCCTTGGACAAACCGTTTTTCCCCTCTTTGTGAAAATCACTCAATTCATGCAGATGTCCATGCATTTATACACTCAAATCATCTCATAAGATCAAAACACATGAAATTAGACAACTTTTCCTTCTCGGGTGAACAGTGCACGTGAACAGTCAGCGTGAACAGTGTTTTATGAACAGTGTTCGTATGAACAGTAAATTTTCAGAATTAAATAACTAATAAATTAAATCCACAAGTCATTAAAAATGCTTATTAAAGCAAGCAAAGCATCAAGAACTATCGCCAAGCTAAAATCGGTCCTAATTGGTCGAAACCGGGCCACTTGTGTGTCTCCAAGTTTAAATCCAGAAACCTAATCAAATGAGTTCAGAAAATTCCCAAATTTGAATATGTTGTAGAGGACATATAAACGAACATTTTTTATGGACACCTAAACCCAGATCTTTCTAGATTAAGCCCAGTAAATCGCTCAATCCAGCACAGAAACTGTGTCCGTTCCCAGAAAGTCTATTTTTCGAAATCAGTTTGGTTCGAGATCCAAAACTTGTCCATTTGATCTGAAATTTGACTATGTTAAACTATAATATGTGAAAAAAAACTTTTGTGAAGAAACCATTTTAAAATTTGAACCCTAAGAGTTGATAAAAACCCCTAGAATCCCAAAAGGTCACAAATTCCAGTACAGTCCGAGATTCTGTTTGCAAATGACAGAGCTGAAATCTCATACTTTTAAATCTCTAAATATCATGAGTAAAATATATGTTACAGCTGAAGATGTCTGGAACATTTCTCCAGGAGGAATCAACCTCAAATTCGTAACCCATTTCGAGCCACAAAAATGGAAAATGGCGAGGGTCTAGAGATCAAAATTGAAGAAAGTCCACTGAATTGGACTAATCCATCCTCAAATGTGCTAATCTCACTAATTAGATTAACAATAATCCATTCTAAGGCTAATCTAACCATTCTAGATTATCACTAATCCATTCTTAAGCTAATCTAAACAACCCTTAAGCATAATTAACCTCCTAAGCAAGTTTAGGCACTAATCAAAGGATTAGGAGCTAAACTCACCCATTAAACGGGCCGGAGACACGGACGTGGTGGCAACGACGAAGGCTACGCACCAGGACCTCAACCACGATGATCCAATGTGGTCCCGGGGCTGGAATAGCAACCACAAGCTCTACTTCCCACAGCAACTCTAGAAACCGAACAGCCAGAGGAGGAGAGAGGTTGAATGGCTTGACCGGAGCTCCGGCGAGGGGTTGGCTGGCAACCGGCGACTCTTGGGGGTTGAAGGGGACCTGTTGGTGGTTGGGATGGGCGGAGGTAGGGTCAAAATGGAAGAAAAACAGTTGAAACGGGCGAAAGAGGCGGAGTAGTGCAAGTTGCCAAGCGGATCGACGGACTAGCGAGCGGTGGCCAGGTGGGTCGGCCGGCGGCTCTATTCGGGGCGAGATCGAGCTCATCCGTACAGGCTGGGTCTCCTGGTCACGATGGTGGGTGGAGTGTGAGCTAATTCGTTCGGGAGGATAACTTTTAACTCGGGTTTTTGGACAAAGGTCAGTTGGAGCATAAACTGGCAGAGAAGGAAAATAGGGGAGAAAAAGCTACGAATTTGCTTGGGCTGAAGAGGGAAGAGAGAGAGAGAAGTTTGGGCTGGTTTCTCTGGTTTCTTTGAGCTCCCAAAAAGCTTCAATAATGGATAAAGTGAGGCTTGGGAGGAAGAAGATAGGGCTGAAAGCTTGAAGGGGGGCCACCAAACCTTCTAGATGGCTTTCTTGTCCCCTTTGAGCTCAGCCAACATGTCCCATTTGCTCAGCCATCATCCTTAGCCCTTATCCACCCCCAAGCTTCTTCAAGAAGTCTTCCAAATGGTCCAAAAGGTTGAGGGCCATGGGGGCTACGAATTTTGTACAATTGGCCTCCAATTTCAATTCAATTCTCCTCCAAATGAGTTCAATTCAAAGCCTATAAATTCAGCCAAGGTGTCATCGTCCCTCTCATGATTTTTCCTCATCAATTGAACAAACTTAACGGCCATGGGTGCGCTCAAAAACGGTCCCACAGATTTCCCGATCCAAAATACCCTTACTTTGGATTTTTTGCCGAAAATCTCAGTCTGCAGAAAAATCTTCGAATGATGAGTTGACGCTCCTAGAATAAATTGTGACATGACAAAACTTTCAATTTCTAAAATCAGGTTCAAATTCGCGGCTAATTTCAATCTGATGCGGTTTTAGAGTGACCTAACCTACCGAATAGCTTTTAGGAATTTTTGGTGCAATTGACCCGTGGTCGATTTTCGTCAAGCCACAATGTACCTCTTCAACACATTGGTGACTTTCGATGGTTGTGAAAATCTCGAGATTTCAAATACGGGCATAGGGTACCAAAACGACAGAAAAATCGGTCTAGTGCCGATCGACGAGAATTTTGCAATCCAGTGGAATCACCCACACTCTGATCACCTATCTTAGTCAAATCTACTTATCTTCGATCTCTGATAGATTTTCGACTGTGCCGTAATGACCTTTGCAAACTAGCACGGTCGAGCAGTCGATTCTTAGTTAAATTCTCCAGTCTATTGCATTAAAATCCCTTAACGGCTTCACCTGATAAGCTAGTTATCTCATGAGTGGCCATCCCAGAGAAGAGCACTATAGGCATGTCGATGAAAGGCCCGATTCATTCAATTGAAAATAGAACTGAATTTTCAGAATATCACACGCTGGGCTTAAGGCGGCTATCGATGTCCCTGCCAAGAGGAATGAGATACAACATAAAGCCGAACGGAGGTGTCAGGTAGGGTTTCGTCCCTTGACTCGAAACAAATCCGACTATGTGACTCGGATTCGCTTGGCCCAACTCACCATTTGGGCTGGATCCGTGCGGCGGGTAGGCTTGCCTAAATTCAAAGATATTCTCATATCCAGGAATTCCATATGGGTATTAGGCCCATGCCCCTGACCTAGTGGCCCATTGGCATTGGACTAGGTACCACTGGACTTGAGGCCACTAACTTGGGCAAGGAATATGGGTCAGACCAGGAGTAACACCAATCGGGTTTTGTTTATTTCCATAAGGCAAAACAGGAATCTATTCTTGTTCTTGCAAGACAGGTGGATTGATTTGTGCTGAAGATGAGACGGGTGTTTCCTCCACTGACGAATTCTCGGCCATGGTATCGAGATAAAGAAAATTTATGAATTCCTATTCGGCTTGTTGAAACGTTTTGCAGGATGCAACAACGTTCACATATGGAACCTATGGAAATTCTAGAGGTGCGGAAGCTAGGCCAGGAAAGCGAGCTTTGATACCATGACAGAAATTGAGAGGGAGAAGCAAGAAAAATTGTGGTCAGTAACTTGTATTGTATCATGTAAAAGGTTCCTTTATAATGTAAAGGAAAAGAAGAGAAGAAACGGGAAAAGATATACAAGAATTACAATTTCCTATTCTCTAGACCAAATCACGGATTAACCAAATCAATTTGTCTGTAATTGTTATCAAAATCTCCAAATATAATCGATATTGGAATCTCTTCATATATTTCCAACAAATTTCATTGACATCTCATGTAAATTCATTTTTAATTAACTTCAGAAAATGCAACTTGGACCTCATTATGCATGTGAAAAAGTCACATCGTTCATGTCACTAAGTATTTTAATTAGGGCGGTTTAATTAGTCATTCTCGCATCTTCTCAAATTATGCATATTGATTAAATGAGGAATCCCTGGTGATCGTCCCTAGGAACTGAATATATCCCCTGGGCACGTCGCCCTTTTTTATTATGCAGAGTCCAAGTTCTTTCTTTCTTTTTGTTAACCTCTTCTTTCCTTTTTCAAAATAAGTGTATATTATTTTGTGGCCGGGATGGGATATGGACAGTCTCTTACATTTACCTCCATAGGGGGACCACCAGAGGGAGCAGTTTAAGGTCCTACTCGGGACCATTTTAAGAAGTCAAAAGACACGGTTAAAGTTATACTCCTCCTTGTGTGCGAATGGTTTCCTTTCTTTTGACCTTTTGTATTTCGTCCTAATTTCTTCCCTTGTTCACTAGCATGAATGTACATATGGGTGGAGAACGTGGGTGCTTTTTCTTTCTTTTGTGCCGATTATTCCCCTCCATACATTACTTTCCTTGTATTGCAGAAGTTGACACGCGTAATGAGCCCGAGAATGATAAAAAAATAAACTAAAAGAAATGCACTAATCTCCCAATTCCTTCCCTTTCCTGTTCTTCTTTTATTTTTATCTTCTTTACTCATCCCCGAACCAAGAGAATTGGCCATACTCCTCTATATTTATTCCCTGAGCATGAACGAATATCTCGGGGAATCATGCCGATCTTTTTCATTTGCCACGTGACCAAAAAATTTGTGATATAATAGCCTAGTGACTTCTTAAATTTGATCGATTTTCCAAATTTAAGCACTTCATGTGGTAGGCACGCGCTTATTCGGCCACTCAAGAGCTAATTTCAATTTTCACTTTATGGACTTAATTCAATTGACCCAATTAGGCTAAGAACCTCCCTGCACCAGTTTATAGCTTCAACCCAATGCAATTAAATAGGCTTAATCAAAATGCTACTAATATCTATGTGCAATTTAACTAATATTTTTTGTTAGGGGTCATGATCAATCTCTAATTTTCTATGCAATAAATGGGGTTGCTAAAATTTAGGTGTCAATAGATAACAATTTAGGTGCTTGACTCTCTTCTTCAACAACATTTTTAGAAAAATATTTTTCGAAATTTTCATTCTTTACAAAATGAATGGACCCTAAAAAATAGGTTGAAGAATAGAGGAAAGCACCATAGCAACCTTTGTGAAAGGTCGTTTTATTTAAGAGAACTCAATACATCATGGATGGAGCACCTAAAGGCACATTGTAAACAGCACCGAAACCCAACTAGTTTCAAAAGTGAACTCATGTGTTGCCTGGTGGGTCAGTTAACGAACACTTCCATTTGATTAATTTGTACGGACAGAAGTAGTGGTAATGAGTCTTATAGAAGAACAATAATTTCCAAATATGCTTAATTATAGTGGATCTATGTACGATTAAGCCTCAAATAGTAAGAAAACCTTAGAAGAATCAATCGCTATTATGGATTGCTTGTATGGATTCCTCTCTTTTAGCACATGATTGCCGTAGAGCTTATTCTCCAAATACATTGATTTTTGCTTTTTGTTAATGAAAAATCTCAGCTGAAGGCCAAGCATTCTCATTACGAGACAATCCATGAAGAAGGATTTCCGTCACACCACCATTCACCGGGGGTATAATTCGGTAATCGACATGCCATTGGTTGACAAAGGCATAGTCCGCCTGGTGGATTGGTCCAATTCAAGCTCTTCCACTGGGATTCTCCGTCCCCGCAAACTACTTTGGATGAAGAAGGCTGGATGTTGAGGCGATGGTAGGGTAATGGAATTGCTACTGAGCATGAGAACTACAGTTGCCATAGTGGGTCTAATAGCCGGATCTTCCTGAATGCATAGTAAGCATATGTGCAGGCATCGAAGTACTTCATCTCTTGAATATGAATCCTCCATAGTCGAGTCCAACACTTCCAAGGGCCTGCCGTCTCTCCACTGATTCCACACCTGCAAGAATAAGTTCGTAAAATCTTCACAGAATCCTGGCATTAATTTGATGACTCATCATGGAAAACATTTGAAACTTGCAAAAAAAAAACCATATATGACCACAGGAGAACAAAATAGTCACAAGCGTTTCTATAAGCTAAAGGACTAAGTTTTACAGGAATTTCAATTTCACTTGGTGAAAATTACAAAAAATTGCAATGTAAATATTTGTTGTGGTAGCATGGTGAAACTTACATAAGTAGCAAGATATTCACCCCCGTCCAATTGGTGATAGAAGTTATTCTTCTTGCCACAGATGATCTCTAGAAGTAGTATGCCGAAACTATAAACATCGGATTTCACTGAGAACTCTCCATGCATTGCATATTCTGGAGACATGTAACCACTGCCAAATTGAATATTAGCTATATGCATATTGCATATTTAGATGCAGATCGCTTAGCATCCTTAAATATATAAAATGAGAAAGTCCAGCATCCATTTACAAAGTCAACCATTCAAAAACTAAGACTTACAAAGTGCCCACAATTTTATTTGTGCTAGCTTGATTTTGATTGACTCCAAAAATCCTTGCCATGCCAAAATCTGAAATCTTTGGGTTCATTTCATTGTCCAACAAGATATTGCTACATTTTAGGTCACGATGGATGATCCGGAGTCGAGAATCTTCGTGTAGATAAAGCATTCCTCGAGCGATTCCAGATATTATTTTATGACGTATGGGCCAATCTAATTGTCTCCTTTTTTCGAGATCTGCATGATTGCACCCAAAATTAATTATTGTGCTAGAATGTGAACCTATTCAAAAACTCAAGGCGAAGTCCATAACACAATACCAAAATATATTTATTCTCATTCATCAAATTTAACTTAAAGAAAAAACCTATAAATAGCTGAAAGAGCAAAACACTCTTAGTTATAAAGTTTCCATGACTAGTGAGATCTCGACAACATTTGATTTCAAGCAAATTATAAATTCTGCATATAAGAAGGTTAAACTGTAACATACCAAATAAGAAGTAATCAAGGCTTTTATTTGGCACAAACTCGTAGGCCAGTAGCTTTTCAGCTCCTTCCAAGCAAAATCCAAGCAGTCGTACAAGATTTCTGTGTTGAAGCTTGGCAACTAATAAAACTTCATTCTTGAATTCTTCATCACCCTGTCTTGAGCTTCGAGATAGCCTCTTCACCGCGATTTGTTGTCCATTAGGAAGTCTACCCTAAAGTTTTGTATATATCATTTCATTCCTTATCACCACTTCTTAAAACTAACATAAAAAAAGCTTTACATGTTTCTTTTTCTTCGAAATCATCATGTTTAATTCATAGGCAAAGCATTCTCGATCGTTTCCAATCAATATGTAATAGGTACCTGGAAAACTTCACCAAATCCACCTTCACCCAATTTCTTTTCAGGAGAGAAATCATTTGTCGCGGATTGCATTGTAGCCAAATCAAAATGCAAGGACTCCATGGTGGTAAGTTCATTTGCACCTACATCACCAAACAAGTCAATGTGAATATCAAATTACATTGACAGTGGTTCCTAGTGGGGTTTATTAGGTTGTCAGTGCTTCGGAACATATCACATCGAAGAGCACGAAACTAGACTGGCATGGTTGTGTCCCCAACTCCAAAGCAATCTTTACTCTCTTGATTGGTAATGATGGGAAAAAATGAAAAAGAAACAAAATCATCAATACTATAGGAGACAAAGTAATAAAATAAATCTCTCATCATTGATCACTTCTTCATGTCAAGGGTAGTGTTTGTTAGGTTACTTTGTTAAATTATGTCTTGAATTTCAGCCCATAAGAAAAAGTCCAAATCTTCATAGGAGATTTCCTACTTAAGATATTTGTTCTTTATCCAATGCATATCTAAACTAGAAAATTAAAAGAAAAAGGGGGGTGGGGAGCACACAACACGTCCAAGCGAAAAAAGGAAAGGAAGTATATGGAAATCCGAGTTGGATTCGGTAAGGGATTCACAACTTGTAAGGAAATATTTGTTAGGCTAGTTTGTCAAAGCAATAGATGATTGGCTTGCTCCATTGACTCTAGTTTCTTCCCAAATAGGGTTAAGTACATATTACTCTAATACAAATAATTATTAATCTACATCTTTTAGAAACCAAAATTCTTCCAATCAAATATGTCGATTCTCACTTTCCCTTCTTATGTTGTTATCGATTTGCTTCAACTCAACCAATTCTTGGTCTGACCAATAGTTATAGAAGCAAGCAATCAAACAATTAAATAGGCAAAACCAAAAAATAAATTGAACACTAGATTTACGTGGTTCGATTGATGTGAGCTACGTCCATGAGGAGAAGGGCAAAGAGTTCCACTATAGATCAAGTGATCCAATGAAAATTACAACCACAATAGAGTCACTTAAAAACTCTTAGGGCCTGTTTGATAACTGGTCAAACAGTGCCTAATTCTATTCTTTTATTTCTCAGAAAAAAAAAAAAGAATAGAAATCTATTTGGTAACTTTTTCGTTCTCAAAAATAGATTTGGAACAGAATCAAGAAGTAAAAAAAAAAAAAAAAAAGTTATTTCTTTATTCTGGGGAACAACTTTAGAATCAAGTCCATTTGTTTTTTTTTTTTTTTAAACTCTTTGCTTTTCTTCTTTCCTTTTCTTCTACTCCTTCATCCTTTGGCCGGCAACCTTGTTGGAGCATCACCAGCCCCCGGCAAGGCCAAGCCTTCCTGGTAATTAGGTGAGGCTCAACATCGCCCAAATTTGGTGAGGCCAAGTTTGCCTAGCCACCGACGATGCTCGCCCTTGCTAAGCCACTGCAAGGTCAACTTCGCCATGACTGGGTGACGCCACCCACGCAGTGCTCTGGTGAGGGCAAGCCTCGCCAGCAATTGGACGAGGCTCGACCTCACCCAAATCTAGTGAGATCGGCCTCGTCGACATATGGGCGAGCTTAGCCTTGCCAAGAGTCGACGACACTCCGATGAGGTTGCCAGCCCTCGTCTGGCCAATCGCCAACCTGGTCGAGGCCGATGACAAGCCAAAGGATAAAGGAGAAGAAGAAAAGGAAAAAATAAAATAAAATAAAGAAAAAAGAGAAAAAATTGATAAAAATATTTAAAAATTAAAAAGAATTCTAAATCAAAAAAGAATTTGAGTATCTATCAAAGGCATTTCTATATCGGAAATAGAAATTTTGGATAATTGTTAAACGCCTTAAAATACTCACAAACTTATCTAGGGAATAGAATTAAAAGAAAAAAAATCATTTCTGAGCAGAAATTGTTCTTAAGAATAGAATGATTATCAAATAGGCCCTCAGTGTTTCCTGGCCCTCAATTGCACCAAATAACTCAGACAGTATTTAGTCCCATAATTCCTCACAATAATTTCTCGATCTCACAAAATAATTAACAAATCTTACCACAAGAGTTAATTGGCATCAACACTAAAAGCTATCAAGGTATAATTCATGAAGAAGTAGCTTCTTGTATACTCTTCATAGTGAAGACACTTCTTATATATAGGCAATAGCAAGATCCAAAATGGGAAAACTCTTTTTTTAGGAAATCTACTCCAACTAGGAAACCAATTTGAATTAGGAAAGTTTCATTTTCCTTAAAACTCAAAACATATTTTTACACAAGAGTAGTTGACTTTATTTCAAGGAATTGATAGATAGTCTTCTAATGAAAGCCAAAATCTGTTTTTCCTTGTCATGAAAGCATTGAGATTAGATTCCATTCGTTTTTCGAATGCAATTTCTCTAAGCAAGTCGGGGAGTGTGCACTTCAGCTTTCTTCTCCTAATAGATATATCGGTGATTGGTAGTTTGAATAGTCCTGATGCTTAGAATAGAGAGATTTTGATTGCTGATTGGTGAAATTTTTATGGAATTGCTACATTTATTTCATCTAGAAGGCCAGAAGAAAGCTTTGACGTCCCCAAACTATTCCTTCTATTGGTGGCGTTATATATGCTTGTCCAGTCTAAGTATAGTTTTAAAGGTAGAAATAGCATGAACGATTGGATTCTTCCATTATTGAATACTGCCTTTGAATTTTGATTGTCGTTGATTGTTTCTCGGTGGTGGTTGTTCTTTGGGAAAATCATCTAATTAATCTTAAACCTTTTGTACAAATGTCAATTTAGTCATAAAATTTTTAATCATATCATATTTTGTCTTAAATCTTTATGCGAAATTCCAATATAATCATTCCGGCCAATTTTTGCAAGAAATTGCTGATGTGGTGGTGTGCCACATAGGACGGCCGACCATGACTAGACTGCCACGTCACCGATATATGTCGAAAAATGATCGGAATGACTGCATTAGAATTTTGTGCAAAGATTTAGAACTAAATTGGTAAAATTGAAATGTTTAGAACTGAATTGACATTCGTATAACGGATGTATGATTGATTGGATAATTTTTCCGTAGTTGTACATAGGGGATTTCCATGATGGGTTGATTCTTGATCTAAACCTGCCTATTCCACCAACTCATTTTTATGTTTTGGTTCAAGATTATATCTATTAAAAATACAGAAAAGATGCATTATTTTACTACAAAAACCGCCCTTAGTCAAGTGGTTGCGTGGTTCTTTGTCTATATTTAAGTCCGTTTAATCTTGGCGAGCGCAGTTTTGTTTTTATCCGTTGAAAGAGGCTTCAAAGCCAATTCAGTATGGATTCAACTTAGGATCCAGCCTGACTGGGGTACTGGCTCAGAACCAAATCAATCAGCCCAATTTCTGAGTCGAAATGGATCCAATGCTCACTCCAAGTTGTATAGCAGCAGTACTAAATTGGCAAATTAGCAAAATTGAAAAGTTTAGCTACTAAATTGATTATTGTATAATAAGTTTAGAACTTTTTAGATAATTATTCTGTAAAACTAATGTAATTTGCATGTTTTTCTTGTTTTAATATAATTGATGTAAAATCATGATAAACTTCATTTTTCGGTTTGATTATAGGGCCACAACTTTTTTGAAGTACATATAAGAAAACGGTGTATTGCTAACAGAAGTTGACACTGGATTTTAGTCAAATGTTTCTGATATCAAATGTACTTTAGCTTTTAATAATAAGTTTAAAAGGGAAATTATTGATATTTAATCATTGATAAATACAAAGGGGTGTATAACGACAATACGTACCCGTGCGCATACAATATTTTAAAAGCATGTAATGAGGATTAGCTCCACTAGTTTGATAAGATACGGCTTGCCCGACCATCTTAAATAATGAAAAGGGGTGTTGGTGCAGTTTCTATAAAATGTTCAACGAACATGTCATCGTTCTAGTAGATTAAACTAACTTTATGGAGTTGTCTCATCTAGTTTTATGGTATTTCAGTTTTAGACTATGTATTACCAAATTCACAGATCGCACTCTTTCACGGCCAATTTTCCTCATAACATTGCTACACTATAGCTACAATTACGTCAAACGGACTCTTAATATGTATAATTCCTTATGGAAAATAAAGAAGTTTCATAATATGCTAAATTTATATAATATAGATAGTTTACGAGAAAATAATGGCAAATTTTCAATTTACCGTTTATTGCTTTGATGAATTCACACGTCTTCTTTCCTTTTCTTCGAAGCCAACAACTAGTGAGAAAGAGAAGTACCATAACACCTCCAATAGGAACAGCAATGGCGATGGTTATCACGGTAGGTTTGTTGCTTTTTCCTACTTTGTAGCTTATTCCTGCAAACGTACCATTATGTGAATGAGACAAGTGCCAAACTAATGTTGCAGCTTTTTAGATGAAAGCATGACCAATATCTAAACATTCTAATATTCTGCTTCACTAGGTCGGATTTTCCCCTCAAGACTGAAGCGTGAATCGATTATCCTTTAGTTTTAGCATTTTTTTTTTTTGTCATTTTTTTTTTCATTTTATTTTTGGTTATCCCATCTATTTTATGTCCATGAAACACTTAAAAGTTCAGAATATGAATTTTTTAAAGTATCTTGCCAGACCAAAATATGAGATATAAAAGATGTGGAGGAATTTTTTATCCAACTTTTATGCGATAAGAGATTTTACTGAAACCCTCTTACTAAATGATGTGGAATTGTTATTGATTGTTGATCATTTAATACATGAATCCCATTTATTTTAACACCTACTAAGAGAATTTCCATTAAATTTCTCAGAATGTCTACCATTGCTAAGCAATCTTATACTGATTAGCTTCATTCTCGGACGATCAAATACAGTTAAGCCAAGTTTTAGCCTCTCTTTTCCTGTGACGACAGATGCTATGAAGTTACAGCCATAATCGGAGATTTCATGCGGATTCGGATCACCAATGTTTCAATTATGGCCTTGCAATTTTCTTTCCCTCTTCTTTTTGACTGAATGACGAGAAGTGACGAACATCTGCTATTGCTTCATTACATTCCCCCGACTCACAATCTCATACGACAGCTTGAGAGCTAATGACAGTGCAATATTTTTGGTAGAGTCGATTACTGTTTCAACTCCTAGTTCATTACTTTCATGAATTTCTTACGGAAATCAGAGTAATGACAGTGCAATGTTTTACAGAAAACAGCCAATGCCGGTTTGCAAATGCTCTCTCGTCAAAGATTTCTGCTGAGTTATAAGATGCTCCCCATGCGCACATATTGGGCCACTATATGCATGAGGACCACCAACGGAAAGGACAAAATAAATTAATTACAGTTTTTTATTAATTAGGGTTAAAAAAAACCCTAATAAAGGGGCATATATGTCTATTTTCGGTATTTTGCCAAACCAAAAAATAAGATATAAAAGATACGGAAGAATTTCTTATCGAACTCAATCCGGAGAAATGCTATACGCAATAAGAGACCTTATTGGAACCCTATTATTAAATGGATTTGCCGATTTTTTGTGGGTTGTTGATCCTTTTATGCATGGATCCCACTTATTTCAGCACCCAATAAAAAATTCGCCACATCATTTATTAAGAGGATTTCCACAAATTTTTTAAAATACCTAATGTTGCTAATCAATCTTATCCTAATTAACTTCATTTTTTGAACGATCAAACACGATTAAGGTAAGTTTCAACCTCTCTTTTCCTTTGACGTCAGATGTTATAAAGTCCTAGTAATAATCTAAGATCTCCTGCAAGTGCGTGTCACCAATTTTTCAATTATGCCTACGCAATTTTCATACGATTTTATTTTCTTTTTGTGTAACTTTTTGCGTTTATATTAATTAACAAATAGTGGTGACAGAATGATAAGAAGTAAGGAAGATCTGCTAATGATTCATTACCCTAGCCTAGACTCACTTTAATTATCAATTTAATTATCTCATATGAGAGCTTGTGAGCAATGAATGCCATAAATTGTGCGTCAATGAACTGGCCATGATGGTTGACTTGAGTAGCCCCCATCTACTTTTGCCGGAAATATGGACCAACGCACACCTTCTTTCTATGAAACACGGACACGGCTTCCATGTCGTGTCAAACACGTCCAACATGCGCTGACATGTTTGGACACGCCCTGACATGCGGTCAACATATATCGGATTTTTCAATACGTAATCAACTCTTCTTGACACGTGACGACATGTGTGTTTGGGAGAGACCGAGGCGATCAAAAGGCTGCGATTGTGATGCCACAATGGAGGTCCAGCGGTGAGGCTATGGTTGCAAAGGAGGAAGGGCTGGAGGCGAAGTGGCGCGCGATTATGATGAGGCGACTGAGAGAGAGCAGAGATCGAAAGGAAGAGGAAGGAGAAGGAGGTGGTAACATTTAGGGTTTTTGGGGGAGGAATCTCAAAAAATTAAAAATGGGATTTCGATGGGATGTTTGCGTGATTTTTTCTTTCTGGATGGAGGGGAGGGGAGGGGAGGGTGGGTGGACGAGAGGTGACTTCATTCTTGAAGAAAGGAAGTGACAGGTGGTTGGGGAGGGGGAAGAAACGGGGGGAAAAAACGATGGAGTGAAATAAATTTGGGGGTGGGGTGGAGTCGAGGGACTTTTTCTTTTTCTTTTTTATCAGAAAAATAAATAAGAGAGGCTACAAAGTGATTGCAAAAATAAAATTACTAAATGTTGAATAATGATAAATTTTGGTCATCTTAGAAGATCATAAATTTATTGAAATAAGTTTATTCTAATTTTTTGTTAGTCATTAATTTCATCGTTAGAATTAGAAACATGTCCTCAAACATGAATACGCATTAATTATGAGTATATTTTTCAAATTTCCTATGAATAAATTTATTAATATTATTAGTATAAATTCATTATAGGCTCTTTTTTATTATTTATTTAATTATGAATTTGAATTAAACTAATTAAAAATAAAAATATTCATTTAATATATAAGTTATAACGTGTCTTAACATATCAGAATTCTCTATTTTTGAGAAATAACATGTCAGCCTATCGTATCGTGTCATATCGCGTGTCGATGCTACTTAGCATTCTTTTGGCAAAAAAAGTACTTATTCAATGTAAATTAATTGCATGAATTATAGAGCAGGTACTTTAAACTCATTTGAACGATTAATAGTGTAAATCTGTATGGAACCTGCATAATTAATTATAGAAAAAAAGACATAATCGCTTTGTACCTACCTTTTAAACAAGAGCGAACGTACCTGGTGGCGGAGGCAGCGCATCGGCCACCGGTGCAGGGGGCGGCGCCACCAGTGCAGGGGTCAGCGCCACCGGTGCAGGCGCCACTGCAGGGGGCGGCGGAAGTGGCTCGACCACCAGGTCGAAGAACCGATTATTGGTCTCGTACTGGAACTGGCAACTCGGGGCCATGATCCTCACTCCCATCTTCCCAGCACAGCACTGCCCAAGTCTCCCGATGACTGTCATCAGGCAGTCTATGCATTGCTGGTTGTTCAAGTCCGGCGTGCATTGTGTCATCGCGTAGATCGTGTTGAAACCCACCGATGTGTTGCCCGTCGCGTACTTCCTCAGTGAGCCGCCGCCCGCTGCCTCATCCCGCAGACGGCCCAGCAGCGTCTGCAGCGCAGCGTTGTACGTGTCTGGGCTCGTGAAGTCCTTGACGTAGAACAGCGCGTAGTCAGGGTCGGTTTTGACTGTGCGGAAGATCGAGGTGTTAGAGTACTGGACGGTGCAGTTCTCTCTAAAGAGGACCGCCCCCTTCTTGTCGGGGCAGACACGGCTGATTTCAATGTGTGAGCCACTGAGGCAGGCTCGACAGCTCCCGGCAGTGAGGTCTCCGCGGCAGGAGCCGATGACATAGAGGGTTTCGGAGGTGCCGGAGATGGCGGAGGCGTTGAAGAAGCCGTAGGTGAGGGACCAGGAGTTGGTGTAGAGGGAGGAGAGGAGGGCGTTGAGGGTGTTTTGGTAGGTGCTGTCGGCGGTGAAGTTGTCGGTCGAATTACAGTACGGCTTTGGGAAGAGATTTTGGGCGTCGATGGTGGAAGTAAAGGTGAGAAGAAGCAAGAAGAGGAGATTTGGAGGATCCATATCTTTCCCGTTTCTCTGGTGTTTGGGGTCTTTCTTTGATTAATAGCTTGTACAGCTCCTACACAAGTTTTCTTGGTCGAATCTGCTTCGTCCACGACTTTTAATTTGGAATTCGATACGTATGAAATAATTGAATCTTTTCTTTTTCTTTGCCAGAAGACCAGTGATTGACCAAAGGGAGGCCAGAAAAAAGAAAAGAAAACAAAAAAAAAAAATTATGGAAACTTCGGAAAAATTAAATAAGATTTAAAAATTGAAAAAATTGTCCATATTAATACTGACTCTGCCATCTAAGACCATTGCAACTGACTAGATTGCCACTCGACATTTTACAGCCAAAATTGATCGGAAAAACTAAATTAATAAATCATCAAAAAGATTATGATTAAATTGGTAAATTGTAAAAATGTTTGTAACTAAATTGATAAATCGTCAAAATATTTAGGAGTAAATTGATAAATTATTGAAAGATTTATGATTAAATTACTAAAATTGAAATGTTTTGGAATGAATTGGCCGTTGTATAATAGATTCACGATTTTTTCGAACAATTGCCCATACAATTATGCGAAATATTCAATCACGCACAACGATCTGTTCCATAAAATCCCAACTTTTTCGCTCCTGTCGAAATTTTTGATGATGTTTTTTTGCATGAATCATCATGCCCACTTACCTATCATTGATCTTGACTTATGTGATAACAGGATTATCTTTGTCTCAAAGACCGGGCCACTACGATTCCATATTGACTTTAAGCAATTGCTATGAATGTTGCAGAATATATTGCACATTATCTTATAACCGATGACTGAGATTGGAGTAGACACGGACAATAACGAAAGTGGAAACAATAGAATCTTCGAAGTTGATCTTTTCCAATCCGCGTCCTTATGGCCCGGGTCAAAGCGCCCTTCCGTGACGAGCACGAACTATGTGCTGCGTTCTTTTCAGAATTTCAGTATAACAGGTGGCTTTTATTTTTAGTAACCGTAAATTCATTTATATGTGAATTTGGATAATATTTAAAATTTTAATAATATTCTAAATTTGAACAGGACAGTTTGAAAAGTGGTGATCATTTCTGACTTGGACGGATTGATCGAGATCGAAGAAAAGGGTAGTGCTAATTGGAATGGTAGAATATGATACGATAAACCAAGGACGACCACAAAGTTTCTTGAGCAATAATTAAACACAGTAAGCAAAAAGAAATGAAAAGTAAGGACTTGCGAATTGAATAATTGTTATTGAATGGATCAACCGTATTTTGAACTCCTTAGTCGAACATTGACCCCAAATTTCGATTTTTCAATTGGCTATTAACCGCCGATGATATCCGGTTAAGGCATGGCTATGTGTAATCTTAACTTTTTAACATACATGGCAAGGAAGCTGTTCAGAAATTTTTATGTGGGGAAAGTTACTAACGTGAAAAACTTACTTTTTCTATGATTCATTGAAATTTACTAACATCAAAAGTTAGCAACCCCCTGGATGTAAAAGTAAAGTGTTTCTAGGTAGAAGTGTATTGAGAGTTCTAGCGCAACATCCCAAATTTCACTTAGGCTCCATTAATTTCGTGAAAATGAGTGATTTACAAAAGATTTTTTCTGAAAATGATAGCCTGTACCGCATTTAAAAAGAAACAAATAAAAAATACTTTCATGCTTCATGAAAATTTTGAGACATAAATTATTGTTGATAATAAAAATATTTCTCGTTAACTAATTTTTCGATCAATATAAATAGTGGTTATTAAGAAAATATTTTCTAAATTATTAATTTTCTGTGAAATAAACGGAATCTTAGCTTCCTTTAGGCATTCCTATTCCATGACTTTGATCTCCTATTCTCCCAACTTTGCATGAAAGGACACAAAGTGGATCAGCCTCGGCACTGCTGAGTGAACACAAGATATTATCAGCTTCATAGTCCTTTTCATGCGACTGAACTGAAGAACGGGGCATCCGAGTACCGGATGATGCAGTTCCTGTTGTAGAGGAGTGCCTCCTTTTGTAGGGGGCAGAGGCGGCTCATGTTGGAGGCCAAGTCATTGAGGCAGGCGCGACAGCTTCCGGCTGTTAAGTCACTGCGGCAGAGGCCATAGACATAGAGGGTTTTGGAGGAGCCGACGATGGGAGCGGAGTTATCTGAAAAAGCCGTAGGAGAGAAACAGGTCGCTGGCGGTGGAGATGATGGAGAGGAGGAAGGTGAGGGTGTTTTGGTAGGTGCTGTTGGCAGTGAAGTTGCCGGTCGAACCACAGTAGGTCGCCGGGAATTGGGCGTTTACGGTGGAAGCAAACATGAGAAGAAGCAAGAGGAGGAGATTTGGAGGATCCATTTTTCTCTTTGGGTGTCTCGGGTGTCTCTTTGATAGACCCGACATAAACGAAGGGTTTAATCTTAAGAAATTAAATATGTTGAAATATCTAATGAAAATTTATCACGTCATCAATAACTCAGCCAAAAAAATAAAATACACACACCCCACATCAAAGAGAGACCCGAGACACCCAAAAAAAAAAAGAAAAAAAGAAAAAAAGGAAGAAAAATGGATCGTCCAAGTCTCCTCTCCTCGCTTCTTTCTCACCTTTACCAAACTGTTGCAGAGTGGGTGCAGAGTTGTCGTGTTTCTCACGGGGCAAAGCCTCGTATTAATATCGGCTCCTTTTACTGCGAGTATAAAAAGACGACCGGCGATTTCCAAGCAATGAGCAACTGGAGTCTCGACGAAGCATCGACTCTAATGGAAAAGCAAAGTCTCCATTGTACGGAGTCTCGGTCTTCCGCAATTATAGTAAAAAAGCGTTGACGCCTTCTGCCAAGTCCGTCTATTGCCCGGCAATTGCCAAGCAATGTGGGATCTTTACCAGTGAAACCATGACTAACAATATGATGTTTTTCAACATATGATTAACTAGATGTCAAAGGAAATTTGCTCATCTCCTTGTGATTTTAGTTTCAAGTTTCGTTTAGAGCACTCCAAGAATAAAATGCCGAATGCATCAATTGACGTGGGTAGTATATCCTAAAGATCACATGGGGAAGTGAATCACTTGAAATGTGCGAATGTTGATCCGAGCTGATCCAAACTTCACTTGCTCTACTATACACAAAAAAATAGTTGAAAAATAATGTTGACACGACATTTTTTATATTACTTTGTTTGGTCATAGGAAACTTCCATTTAAATCTCCTATTCCATAATTTAAAATTAGAAGCCTAGTGTGTAGTGCTAGTGGGAATGGGAAAATCTGATATGGTACACCGAGGATGACCAAAAAGTCCATTGAACAATGACCCAATCGTGGATAGCTGTGTTGGTTGAGAGTCTCTCATTCATCGCCGAGATTGAAAGTTCAAAACTCGTAATTGCTAGAGTTGTAAGTGAGGGGCCATGGTGTTGGGGTCTTGTGCTAGTCTCCCCCGAGGTACAGTGGTCTAGCCCTTCGGTGCCGTCCGGGCACGAGGAGCCCGTGGTGGAGTCCTCGGTTATCAAAAAAAAAAAAAAACTGTACTTTGATCTCCTAAGCGGAAGATTGACTCCAGATTCGATTCCGGATTGACTATTAACCACTAATGATAAAAGTTTAGGATTAAGGATGCGGATTTGTTTTGCTTCTAAGACGATTTTTACATATATTTAATGGAGGTCATAGATCCTGTGAAATTGTTTTTCAAGTTTGAGCTATAGAACAGCCGACGATAATTGGACCATCATATTAACGATTTTTGGCGAAAATGGATCAAAATGCCTACATTAAAATTTTACACAAAGATTTGAGACTCTATTAGTAAAATTTAAAAAGGTTATGACCGAATTAACATCCATACAATAAGTTTAGGACATATAGAATTAATTACATTATTGATGCTTATATCTGTGAATTTTCCAGCAAATAATTGCAATACATGATGCTTTGGTAAATTAAAATGATTCATAACATTGGTTTATAAAGTAAGCTAGCATACTTTTGTAAGGTATTGAATATACTCTGTTTGCCAAACGAAAAACCCTTATAGACTAAATATTGTAATTCACAGTTCCGAATAAATTAATACAACTTATCAAGGTTTAGACTGAAACAATTTGCTATCACAACTGCCATATCTTTGTCTCTTTCAATTGGTTCAAATATTTAATTGAAAGAAAGGCGGAAATGTTCCAAACAAGACTTAAAAAAAGAGAGAGAAGTAAAAAATGTCAACATGTAAAATATATTCAACACTGTATTCAAATAATTTAAACTTTAGTATAGGATTACGCACTCAATTTCCGGTCATATGAATGAAGAAAATGCTTTATAAGATTGAAGTTAACTTTCTTATTGTCGCGACCTTCCCAGAGACAAACCACCAAAAGGAAAAGCTAATGGATTACTAAGCTTGCACTTAGCACAGACTCTTGATTATCCAATGAATGATCGATGAATCATTCAATTCTTTTAAAATGGACTTTTGTTTACACCAAAAAATGACTAACCAGAAAATGGACATTTCCTTTTACTAAGTTTTTTTATTTTATTCCCCTTATTTTTCGGATAATTATTTAAAAAAGAAAAAGAAAAAGAGAGAGTGAGAGAGAGGGCAAGGCCCATGCCCCAGCCCTCCTTCTTCTTTGTCTTCCGCGTGGGCCGGGACCCATCTGGCCCCCTCACCTTTGCAACCCAGCCCAGCCCCCCTCCTTCTTTCTTCTTCTTCCTTCTTTCTTCCCCTCTCTGCCTCTGTGCCTCACGCAGAGACCAACGACACACGGAGGACAATCTACGGAGCGAGCTAGAGAGAGAGAGAGAGAGAGAGAGAGAGAGAGAGAGAGAGAGAGAGAGAGAAAGAGTCGCGAGTGTGAGAGCCCCCTCGCCGCGTGCAGCACCGGTCGCTTGGCCCGACGCCATCGCTGCTTCGCCACCGACGACGCCATCTGCTCGCGTCGTTCTCCTCGCCGCCCGCGTTTGGATCCACCAACGAACTCCAAGCGTTCGACGATTTGCCCGAGAGAATCGGTGGTCGGGATTTGGGTTGCCGTGACCTGAGAGTGATGGTCGGCGATGGCGGCAGGCTGGGCGGAGGCTGAATCGGCGGTCTGGGCTGGCCAGGGTGACGCCGGAGGAGGCGCTCGGCCGTCTCCGTTGATCTCGCGAAAAGGGCGAACGGTGGCGACCGTGAACCGGGTCGATTCGCGGATCTGCCTGACCCGGTTTTCCTTGGTTCTGGGCTAGGGTTTCTGCTTCAATGGGTCAGACCTAGTTTGGTGTAGATCTTCGGCTGGGCATTTCTTTTAATGGTAAGTGGGCCTGATTTGTTTGTTTTTAAAAAAAGAGGGGTTTGGAGTTGTTCTTTAAACAGAATTTCGGGCAGCCGGGTCGGTGGCTTACGGATTCGGGTCGATCTCGACCCGGGAATCCGACCGGATCCCTTTTTTATAATATAGTATATTATTATTTTTAATATTAAAAATATTTATAATAATAGAAAAATCAAAAATAAGGAAAAAATAAAAAAAATGACTCATATTTCCTTAAAAATCAGAAAACCCTTGAAACCCTACCCCTCCAAAGAAAAAAGAAATCGTATATAATTTCTTAGAAGAAAATATTGACTTATTTCTTGCATTCCAATTGTGCTTTTGTGATGCATGGATTTCTATTTTCTCAATCTGATTAGGAATTGAATCCTAGAACCCATGATTGGTACAAAATGCTACATAAATGCTTTACTTGATACTTAAACAAGATTAAGTATCGAAAGAGTATTAGTGATTAATTAATATAATTAAGTCCACGATCCTAGTTTCTCTGGTTGCGTAGAAGTGAAGTATTTATTCCGATATTTCACTTGGGTTTTTAATCAACCCACACCATCGATTAGTGGCGGCTCCAATTTGAAATTAACTTGCAGGTTAAAAATTCGGATCTCGTGAATTGGTGGGTTTGGAAGAGCTTGGACTAAGCTTCATACTTAGCGAGCATTAGTCTCCGCACACGCCTGTACGTATGTGGGCGGAAAAAAAAAAAAAAAAAGAGGTCGCGAATACCACTTTACAACTCACATTAATTATTTTTATCTCCCTATTTATGAAAATGCCACCTTTTTTTTTTCCAAATAATGTTTATCCCGAAATCCTAAATTCTCACACCAACCCAAACACTTAAAAGCAACTAAAACTAAACCACCTAAAACCTAAGCAAGATTCTAAAACGAGTAACCAAGAAGGGACAATTTGGTCTTTTCAAAGTAGGGTTTTACTTAGAGTTATGTAAATAGTGTTTGAAAAGATAAATGTATGTAAGTGGTCATTGGTTTAAAAATGAGATATGTTCAAACGAACTTGCATTGGAAAATGTTTATGTGTTTTACACTCTTTTAGACTTTCTTTTATACTTCCTACACATACATGTATGCTTTTTGGCTATAGCTACTAGAGACAAAAAAAGAAGAAGGAAATTAAAACATAATTGACTAATCATACAATTAAAAAATGCGTCGACAAACACATGTTTGGCCACAACAAAACCACAATACAAATACAGTCGTGGAAAATAGACTATAAGTCTATGGAAAAAAAAATTGAGATTGCATCACACTTTTATTATTAACATCCTAATTTTTTCCTATGGGTATGACATATATACCTATCAATTTCTCCTAAGTAAAAGATCATTCTCATATTCAATTATATTTAAGTAGTGATTTGATAAAGTTCTCTCGTTCAAAGTGGTGATGATTATACAGGAAATTTTTCAAAGTCTCATGAACAATCAATATATGAGCAATTGCTAGGCCTAGAGAAACTTAAATTGATAAAATAATTGAGAATTTGTGTCTCTAGAACTCGAGATCCATGGTTTGATTCTTACTCAATTTAACCGCTTTGAGCTATGTTTTAAAAAATGTAATTCTTCATGAATCTCCTAGCATCGATCATATATGTATATGATGGCATGCCTTTGACTAAAAAGGACTTAGTTTGATGCATAAAAAATGGCTCAATATGTCACTTGAGCAGTACACAAAGATCATAATCGCTAGGAGTATATATAGTATGATTTGAACTGCTTTGAGCTATGTTTCGAAAAAAGTAATTTGTAACAAATCTCCTAGCATCGATCATATATGTATGTGACGGCATGCCTCTAAATAAATCAGAAAAGGACTTAGTTTGATGCATGAAAAACTGGCTGAATATATCACATGAGCAGTATACAAAGATAGTAATCGCTAGGAGTATATATAGTATGATTTGAACTAATTTATCAACTATTTTAAATCCAAACTCTAATAGTTTGGATTTTTTATTGGAAAAATGTAATATACTATCAATTTGTTTTGTTGTGGGTTTGATTGAATAAATATTACCTTTAATCTTTCCCAACAATTATGCAAGAAGTTTAATATCTATATAATCTCAAAGTTTATATTTCCAATACCAAACAAGAAAGAAAACGCTCCTCCATACATCCATAACAATTATTTAAACCAAAATAAGTATATGATATTTTGAGTGCAAGTAGCATAATTTTATTATTTTTCATCACTCAAAATTCAAGTTTAAGCTCAAGGTCAAGCTCTTTAGCTCCGGTTCGTGTTAAACTTGAGCTATGCAGTGAGATTTAATATTGGTAATCAACCTTAGGAAAGTGAAGTTTTGGCTTCTAAAACATTTCATCAGGTAAAAGCTCTTAATCGATAGCTCATTTAAACTTGAGGTGAGCGTTGCAGTCTCAATTTATTAGAGCCGAGTCTTTGAATTTTAAGTCCTCTTGAGTCACATTGTGATAGCCCAAATTCTACAATGAAAGGGGTAATCATTAAGCTATCCTTCTACTCAAAGGATTAAGCCTCAATCCATGCCCAAAAAGTTGAGATCTCAAAAGTCCCCATCGATAATACTCTCACTTTATTTGCCACTAACCAAGGAACCTATAAAGATTGTGAAGGAATGGGATGAGTAACCATAGCTTAGTCAGTAGTGCGTATCCCTTCAAAGCAAATTGAACAGCTATTATGCATGTATAAAGCAATACTAGAAACCCGTAATCCAAAGTCATGATACACACGCACGCACGCACGCACGCACACACACATATTGAATCAAATATGTATTGTTTCATTTAAAAAAAACTTAATATAAATAAAAAATATTCATTTAAATCCACCATCACAATACATAAATCGGCGGTCAAGTTTATTAATTAATCTCAAATCACGTGTCAATGGACAAAACTGGTGGCTCAACCTGGCAGGATATCCTAAATTGGTATGCATACCCACAAACCTCTCATTGGCTTCATAATTATATTGAGCATCAAACAACTATCTTTCAATACTAGAAATCCAATCTAGAATTAAATCTTATAAATCAAATAAATAACTTTTCACAACGTAATCCATTCACCATTTTTCAACCATTTTTTAAATCATTCATAAACTAGTTTGCAAAGTAGTTAATATATTACTTCACAACACCTTGCATAACATGCTTTCTAAAGATTTGTAAATATGGAGTAGTAAACGCTTGATTTGGCTTTTTATACAACAACAATGCCATTTCTTTACTCTTTACTATATATAATCTATATTTTTTTTGAAATATATATTTACAAACTCAAAGAAGAAAAAGTACCATTCACCTCGGAATGTCTCTGATCAAACAACATTGTTATATGTGCTAACAACCTCGTAATTTTAACAATTAAACAAAAATCGATATCAAAACTGACTAAAATATTACAATAACTATGAAATGGCCATACTAAACTTAAACGTTAATGAAACGACTCCTAGGCACTAAAAAAACTCTTAACCAGAGCAGATATTCAAAGTTATTTATAGCGCAAAACTTGAGTACAAAATTGAGTAACATCATAATTCTCTCCATCAAACTCCATTTCAAGTGAGCTTACAGTCAAAAGGAAGATCTTTTGAAGCATTGGAATACTCATAACTTAGTCAACCCAAAATCAAGCCGAAAACCATCGAAATTTGGCCTTACTTTTGAGGGTTAAGAGCATGCTCCCAGATGCATATTGTGCTTTATTATTTGCATTCTTGCATTTTCATTGTTCGGTAGCTTTTTGGAATTTGCTAAACTCGAAAACCATTTTATTAAGTTCTTAAGCATTATTTTGAGAAATAAATGGAGTCTTTTGTTCAACAAAAAAATAGTTCTAATTTATCAAATTGAAAAAGACTTAATGTCACGAATCAGATAAGAATTGATAACAGAAATTTAATTTGTAATTTCCATCTAAAAAAGACTCGTATTTTCTCAAACAATGTTTGATAATTTTGTATGAAATTTATAACCTGAAAACATTATTAAATTAAAAGCCCAAAAGCCACTAGTTGCGCATTGTTCATCATTTGTAGGCAACTTTTAATTTTTTTTTTGAGAAAACTGTAAGTCCAAATTAAATTCCGTTAAAATCCTATGATTCTACAACATCATAAACTATCATTTTTATATATATTTGCAGCTCAATGACTCCTTAATCAAACTTTATAGTTCAAAATTCATAAAACTTCAAATTTGTGTCCTCACCCTAAATGTCACTCCAATTAGATGAACGAAGGGTGTGAGCAATTACCAAAAGTTGCGATACATAGTTGAATAGGCTTGGTGAGACATATGTGGCGCAAAATCCTCATCTTCTCTTTCCCTTTCTTCCTCTTCTCTCTTCTTTCCTCCTTTTATTTTCTCTCTCTTATTCTCTCTTTCTCGAGTGTGCTCTCAGCCGCGCTCTCCTTTTCCCTTTTTATTTCATTTTTTCTTTTTCTTTTTTGGGCCCCACGCATGTCGACAAAGCAAAATAAAAATACAACTTTTGCACATAATCCAAGGAATCATTAAGCAGTATGAGGCGTCGTAAGAAGATATGATGCTGCCAAGCTGAAGTGACATCTTGTATTAATAATCTCTTGGATAAATTACAATCAATAAATATTTTCAAATGAGGAAATTATCTAAAATGACATAAATTTATAGCACTTTTACCAATCTAAACTTAAACATTTTTATGGTGCCAATTGAGTTTTAAACATTTTCATATTTTACTAATTGAGTCTATTTAGGTGATTTTTGCCAAAAATCACTAATGTAAACGTTGATTGTTTAATAATATCTAAAAAAATTCATATCTTTTGGATTACATTTTGAATTTTTTTTTCTTTTATGCTCTCTCTTTTATTTTTTTACAACTCTAACTGGTAAGGGTTCGATGACCTCACCTCGATCTTGGTGAGAGCGCGGACGCCCTTGCCTTTGGCTCACAAGGGTTGCGATGCTCCCTCCCCCCAACCAAAAAAGAAAGAAGAAAAAGCCTAGTCAAGGGTTTGGCCTTGTGGATTGTGATGATTGATTGATGACCTCGCCAGCTAGAGTTCTAAAAAGAAAAGAAAAGAAGATGAATAAAAAAGAAAAATTAAAATAAGTTAATAAAAATTGAGAAAATAATAAAATATTATTAAAAATTATCTACGTTAACGCCGACTACGTCACATAGAATAATTGGCATCCATGACAGTGATTTCTAACTAAATTGGCTAGATGCACTTGATAAGCAAAACGAGAAAATGTTTAAAACTCAATTGACACAATTAAAAAGCTTATGATTCAATAGGTTTGGAACTTTTTGGACAACTTTCCCTTTCAAATGTCCCAATAAAACAAACTTTCTGTCGCAAGTCTAGTACTTAGAATTTCATTCTTGTTGCAGCAATCTTAATTTAATGAGTCGGTCAATTGAAAAAACCAAAAAAAGTGACCGACGCAAATAACATTTATTGAAGAGTCAAATGCACCACTTATGGGAGACATACCAGTCGTGACGTCATTGCTTAAATACCTAAGTTTTATATCAATAAATGAAATATTTAGATCTGAAAATTAGATATGCTTGACGGGAAGACTATACTGCGGTCAAACTATAAATAACACTGCATATGGGAACGCGGGGGTTCGAATTGGTCTTTTCTCACCTAACTCATAAAATATGTTGGTAAACTATAATGTATTGCGGCTATAGTCGGATGCACCACGAGAGTAAAAGACCTGCCTAGCTTCTGTAATACACGGGATGGGAAGTCAACAGATTCAATTCATGAAACTTACGTGTATAAGAAAAAGGGTAAATAGATGATAAGATGAAAGTGGTTAACTATATGAAAATCATTCAACTGGTGGAACCAATTTGACTAAGTAGATAATTGGAGACAAATTCTCATTATTATCTCGGCAGCTATAAACATTCTGTGTATCTTATATATCTGTTTAAATCAAACTACTGACATGGAGCTCACCTAAAATCACGCCTAAAATGACCTAGTCCAACACGAATTCCGTAAGAGCAAGCTGTTCTAGCTGCTCTTATCTTAACACAAGTAGTGTCAGACATGACTTTTTGTGAGTATCCTTCACTTCCAACATCCTATGAATCTGGATGTAATCCCAAGCAATGAAGCCATATAAATCCTAAATAATCTAAAGAAGAAGTAAATCATGATAATGTAATTTGATGATCTGAAAACCATGACAAACACAAAAAGTAATGTGCAGGGCACACTGATCTCCCATTTTCTAAGGCTACCGTGGGTACAGCTCAGTCATAGAAACCTCATTTTTCGAGAACTGGTTCGATTTGCTTCTTGATTCCTTGACCTTAGCCACCATCAAAGTGTAATCTTGCATAGATGGCATATCAGATTCGACGCCGCTGTGTATGTAGAATGCGGGTCTTGATGGCACTTGGAGAGTGACAGAGTGGCTTTTAAGCATGAGAAGGACCGAGGCCATTGTTGGCCGGCTAATCATATTTTCTTGGACACATAGTAGACCAATGTGGATGCACCTCACAATTTCAATACTTGAGCCAGAAGTTATAGAGGGATCGATAATGTTTGATAATGATCCTTCCCTCCAATTCTTCCAGACCTGCAAACATTTGACAAACATTGAGCATATTGATATTTGGAATATTATGTGAAATGAAAAGGTATTTTCTTATACTCACATAGCTTATAAGGACTTCTGTGTCATCGCCCATGTGGAAAAGAGCATTCCTTTGACCACTCACAATCTCCAAAAGTAGCACTCCAAAACTGAACACATCTGACTTGATCGAGAAAGTTCCGTGCATCGCATACTCTGGCGCCATATATCCACTGTCCATCACAATAAGTCCACCTTATTAGCTCTATAGTTTGCTTTTCTCTTTTGATAAGCATTAGCTCTAGGAGATTGTGTCACTTACTAGGTCCCCACGATTCGTTTTGTCTTGGCTTGAGTTTGATCCAACTCGAACAGCCTCGCCATACCAAAATCTGATATCTTTGGATTCATTTTTGATTCTAACAAAACGTTGTTGGCTTTGAGGTCCCGATGGATAATACGAAGTCGAGAGTCTTCATGTAGATAAAGCATCCCTCGAGCAACGCCCATTATTATCTTGTGACGCGTATCCCAGTTGAGATTCGCATGCTTCAAGGGATCTATGCATTTTGGTGGAATCACATTCTATAAGGCGTCTATTAATCGTTTTGTGAGGATATGATTTCATGAATGACAACCTAAGAAACATACCAAGTATGAACCGATCAAGGCTCGAATTGGGAACAAACTCGTAAATGAGAAGCCGTTCAACTCCTTCCAGACAAAAACCCAGGAGCTTGACCAAGTTCCTATGTATTAGCCTAGCTAGTAACATGAACTCATTCTTGAACTCAACTTCCCCTTGGCTGGAATTCTGTGACAGCCGTTTCACCGCGATTTCTTGTCCGTTGTAGAGCTGACCCTGAAATGTCAACAAATTAGATCTTTGTGAGTATCAATTGGTATATTGAAGCATTTCTAGGAGTATCAGATTGATATCATCTTTGACTATTTGGTTGCTTGAATTTTGAATACAATAGAGTAGAGGATGTGCTTTGTTAATTATTACCATGTAGACAGCACCAAAACCGCCTTGTCCAAGCTTCTTGGAATCTGAGAAGTTATCCGTTGCCGCTCTTATAATGCTGAAATCAAATTGCAGTGACTCGACCGTGCTAATTTCATGCACAACTTCACCTAGAAAGACAAAAACGCTGTCATTCAGAGATCATTATCTTTTCATAGTTTTCATAATGAAAGTTTCACAAACTTTTAGTAAATGTAAACCCTAAACCTTTTAACCTTTATAAAGTTTTTGGCCTAATTGTCGAAAGCGATGCAGCTCTTGGTACTTTGTAGGTGCAAAAGCATAGTCATTAGTCGACTTAATTATTTTCGTAATCTTTTTTAACCTCAGGAACAGTCGTTGTTCCAATGCAAAAGGATAAACACTCGCCTTCAACACTTTTTCTGGGCTGCTTCTTCTTCCTTTTCACATTCAGGAGCACGATCACAATGCTGATGACAAGTAGCGCAGAAATACTTGTGATGACCACAATGATCACAGTTCTCATTGAATTACTCTTACCAACTGCAAGAGCAAAGGCACATTACGTTTACGATCATTGCTTGCTGCTTACTATGTGAAAGATACATCATGCGATTCTCTGATAACTCAGGAAAGTGTTTTGGATTTCTGGATTTTGTCATCCTACCAATTTTCATCTAATAAGATTCAGAATATATCACATTATTCCCTATATTTTTAAGTTTTCGCGGATGCCTTTTTGACCTCAATTTCATTACTTTCATCAATTTCTTTCGAAAATCAGGGTAAAGACGGTAAAAGGTTTACGAAAACAGAATGGAGCAAGGAACATCGAATGAAAGTTTGAAAAACTTTTGCAGAGTTATTAGATGCTCCCAATGTGCACATATTGGACCAATATATACATGCGGATCACGACTATGGATTGTAACCCTAGCTCGATTTAGATCTCTGTCTCTCTCTTAGATGAGATAACTGTGATAGTTGACTAGTATCAATGAACTGACTATGATAGTTGACTAGTATGTAGGCCGACTAAACGGCTTCCCAAGATCAACATAGCTAGAAAACTCGAACATCAGAAGATCAGGGACGAGGATTTGTGTACCTGATTTTGAGTTCATTGTTCTTGGAGCTAAATAACAGCAATGCAAGCTTCAATGCTGAAGATCTTCTCCTCTATCACCCTCGGTTCCTGGCTTGATGAGACCGCCACTCTCTGTTTTCCTTATGTGAGTTCAGAGAGAATTTTGGAAGAAGTCAGGGCTAGAGGAGGGACCTCAGCGCTATTTATAGAGTTTTGGACGGGCCATCTCATCACGGGCTGGGCCCAACTCGGCCCACATAAGCCAGGCCCATATTCGACTGCTAAGAAACTTTATATCCTACTTTATTAGATCAACTCCGTAAAAACGGTCAATTACAATCTCAATTAATGTAGCCCACATTAGGAAAATTCTTACATTCTCCCACTTGGGCTATATTAATTGAGACCGTATTGTATGTGCGCACCTTTATGTTGATCTAGAGATAATTCTCAACAGTCAATCGGGTCCCATAAAATCTCCAACACCGGATCATGGCGGTAACTGCATATACATACACAGAGCCTTCTATGGTCACAAGTGCTATCAACTTTACTGACATGGATTCAATATGGTTGTGTGGCAAATCGATAACACCTCATAAAGAGTTTTACCTTATGTGTTATTCCATTTGTTGGTCACCATTCTCTTACCTTAAGTGTCACAGAAAACCGGATGTGGCACTAGAGAATATCTTTATGGTTCTAATGAACCCACATATGTCTTATCTTTATGGTTAACCTTTCTTTATGTGTAATTGAGACATATGTACAAGGCTAATAACTGAATGCCCCTAGCCTTTACTCAAGATTTACACAGTACCTTGAGATTTTCCTTAGAAATATGTACGCAACTCAATAACAGTTTATACAAAAGGAGTTGACATATATCTAAATGTTACATAAAGTAACAAAGTGCAGACATAAACTTTATTAGAGCAAATCTGAAAAAAGCTCCCACTAAACGACAGTATCCACCGATTCTCCTAAGCCCATGTTCATGACATGTCGCTCAAAAATACAAGGCCGTAGGCCTTTAGTCAATGGATCTGCCAACATATCGTCTGTGGGAACATGCTCTACTATAATGTCACCATTCTGTACCATTTCCTTTATGGTCAAAAACTTGACCTCCATATGCTTAGACCCTTTGAGACTTCTGTTGTTATTGACAAATAACATAGCAGAATTGTTAGCACAATATAACTGTATGAGTCTATCCACAATATCAAATACGGTCAATTCCTTAATGAGGTTCCGAAGCCAAATTGCTTGAGTAGCAGCTGAAAAACATGCTATAAACTCTGCTTGCATGGTAGAAGAAGATATAGATTTCTGTTTCTCACTTTTCCACGATACTGCACCTTTTGCTAACATGAATATATATCCTGTTGTCGACTTCCTATCATCCTCACAACCAGCAAAATCTGCATCTGAATATGCCGACAATCGCAAATCATGGACATATCTATAAATCAGCATATAGTCTCTTGTTCTTTTCAAGTATCTCAAGACCTTTTTGGCAGCAACCCAATGATCGTGTCCTGGATTTGACTGATATCTACCTAAAAGCCCTGTTACAAAGGCGATGTCTGGTCTGGTGCAAACTTGAGCATACATGATACTTCCAAGTGCATTAGCATAAGGCACATCCTTCATTTGGTTTTTCTCAAAATCTGATTGAGGACACTGTGAGAGACTCAGCTTGTCACCCTTAACTACAGGAACAGTTCCTGGTTTACAATCCTGCATGTTGAATCTCTCCAAAACACGATCAATATATGCTTTTTGAGATAAACCTAACATACGACGAGAACGATCCCTATGAATTTCAATACCAAGAACGAAGGATGCCTCACCCAGGTCTTTCATGTCAAAATTCCTCGATAACATTTGTTTTGTTTCACACAGCAATCCAATATCGCTACTTGCAAGCAGAATATCATCCACATAAAGTATTAGAAAAATAAATTTCCTCCCACTGACCTTGCAGTATATGCACTGATCTACTTTGTTCTCAACAAAACCAAAACAACATTGTGAAACTTCAAGTACCATTGTCTGGAAGCTTGTTTGAGACCATAAATCGCCTTCTTCAGTTTACATACAAACTTACTTGGATCATTTGCTACAAAACCTTCAGGTTGTATCATATAAACTTCCTCATCGAGGTCTCCATTTAAAAAGGCAGTTTTAACGTCCATCTGATATAATTCCATGTCAAAATGAGCTACTAACGCCATGATCACTCTAAAGGAGTCTTTAGAAGAAACTGGAGAAAATGTCGCTTCATAGTCTATTCCTTCTCTTTGAGTGAAGCCCTTGGCCACAAGTCTCGGCTTTAAATTTCTCAATCTTTCCTTTTGAATCTCTTTTAGTCTTATAAACCCACTTGCAACCTATGGGCTTACAACCTTCCGGTAATTCAACAAGCTCCCAAACACCATTATATTTCATAGATTGCATCTCATCTTTCATTGCATCCAACCACAAATTTGATTGAGGACAGGAAACGGCGTCTATATAAGTCACTGGATCTATAATGCAGCCTATATCGTAATCATGTTCTCCTAAATAGACTATATAGTCTGGTGGTATAGCTGAACGTCTTTCCCTAGTAGACCTCCTTAGTGGAGCCACTGTAACCTCATTTTGAGTCTGAGGAACTTGAAGGACTTCATCTGTGGCCGTTTCATCAATAGGATCCTCAGGGATAACGGGTTCAGTTTGTGGCACTGTAGGTTCCATAATCGTCTGATTTGGTAAGCAGAAAGACATAGCAAGTCTCATGATGTTGTCATGTTCACCAATTTGTGAGCAATCATGCTCTTCAGCTATATCGAATTCCAGAAACTTGGCCGTTTGTGATTCCACAATCCTTGTTCCTCAACTTGGATTATAAAACCGATATCCCTTCGAATATTCTGAGTAAGATACAAAATAACATCGAATGGTTTTGGCTCCCAACTTTCCTAATGTTGGATTATACAATCTTACTTCTGCAGGACATCCCCAGACATTGAAATGATTCAAACTTGGTTTGCGTCCAGTCCATAACTCAAAAGGAGTCGATGCAACAGCTTTGGTAGGAACACGATTCAATATATAAAGGGCTGTTTTTAAAGCCTCACCCCATAAAAAATCAGGCAAATTAGTCCTACTCATCATACATCTTGCCATATCCATGAGAGTACGATTGCGCCTTTCAACCACACCATTCTGTTCAGGACTTCCAGGCATAGTGAATTGAGCTACTATCCCAGAATCCTCTAAATATTTAGCAAATGGCCCTTTAATTTGCCCAACATTGCCATGTCTACCATAATATTCTCCACCTTGATCAGATCTTACCACCTTTATTACCTTTCCTAACTATTTCTCAACTTCAGTCCGAAAAATCTTGAATTTTTCAAGAGATTCAGACTTTTCCTTAATCAGGAATAGGTAACCATATCGAGAATAATCATCGATAAACGTGATGAAATAAAAATTTCTACATAAAGTTGCAGTATAGGGTCCACTGATATCGGTGTGAATAACTTCTAGTAAGTCAAAACTTCGAACTGCGGTTTTCTTCTTAATCTTAGTCATCTTTCCTCTACAACAGTCTATGCAAGTCTCTAGGTCACCTTTAAGAGTAGGCAGGGTGTTTGTCTTTATCAGCCTTTCTACTCTTTCTTTGGATATATGACCTAGTCGTTTATGCCAAAACGCATAAGACTGTTCCTTAGGTAGAGGTCTTTTGGGAACGACACTTTCAACTGTATTAGCGACGTATATATCATTGGGAGATAAACACAATCTGTACAATCCATTGAACATGTTGCAGCATCCAACCTTATTTAAGCTAAAGAACATAGATACTGTATTGTTCTTTATTTCAAAAGAGTAACCTCACATGTCCAAACATGATACGGAAACTAAGTTCCGTCTAAAGGAAGGTACATAGAAAGTGTTTCTTAATATCATATTAAAACCAGTATCTAAAATCAAAAAGACGTCTCCCACGAACTCAACGTCGATCTTGTCGTTATTTCCCACAGTGAGCTTTGATTCATCCTGATTTGGCGTCCTTCTGTTTGTGAATCCCTGTATGGTAAATGCAACATGATTAGTTACACCACTATCTAGCCACCAAGAACCGGATGGGGCTTCAGATAGGTTGGATTCACAGACAAGTGCCAAAGAATCATTACCTTTATGCTCATTTTTAGACAACCAAGCTTTATAGCTATCGCAATATTTCTTTATGTGTCACATTTTCCTACAAAAGTAGCAAAAGACACCCTCCCTCTTAAAAGGTGCCTTTCTAGGAGCCATAGTGGTGGAGGGGCCAGCAGCTTCAGGATTTCCCCTCTTAGGAGCTATATTAGAAGTCCCTATAGCTTTAGGATTTCCTCTACGATGTGCAATCCATTTACTCTTTCTCGCGGTAACTAGAGGCATACATAGCAAGATGCCCTCTTTCTTTCTTCAGTTTCTCTTCCTCTGCCACCACTCTAACTATAAGATCATTGATTGACCAAGCTTCATTTTGCGAACTATAGTTCGTCTTGATAATTCCAAAGTCAGGAGGAAGAGTATTTAATGCTTGATGCACAATGCAGGCTTCAGGGATATCAACCTGAAGAATTCGAAGTTTTGTCTGAAGATCAACCATCCTAAGCACATAATCTCTAACTCCAGTCGAACCATCATACCTCATATTGAAAAGTGACTGCATAAGTGTACCTATCTCAGCATTGGAAGAGACACGATACCTTGCCTCCAAAGCTTCCATCATTTCCTTAACAGTACAGTCAGTTGGCAAGCCACTCATCAAATGTTCCTAAATTGACCGTTTCATAATGAGCAAGCAAATTCTATTACTCTTTTCCCAGGCAGCTAAACGTACTTTCTGGACTTCTGTACTAGCATCAGTAAGGTCTTCCGGCCTATCCTCAGTAAGAGCAATATGAACATCTGCCAACTCCATCCCAAACAGAAAATCCTCTTTCCATTTCTGGAAGTTTGATCCAGTAAGAACCTCAATCACAATGGAATTGCCATTTACAGAGAAGGTGACTGTTTATACAAGCAGTACATATAATTAGCATCATGTGAGTGCTAAACACACATCTCAAGAGCTACACACATCATCATATAAACACCTTTGGGTAGAATACATGATATGCAATTGTATACTCTTTACACGACAGCGGTCCATGAAAATATATTCTAACATTTCACGAATTCACCACCTTTGGGTGTATGAACCACTAGGGTTAGTCAATTTTCAACCATATGCTGTACATGTATCCCTCCATAAACTAACACACAATCACCTCTTTTGGGAGTATAATCATGCATCAGATCAGGAGACATCCCATCACGATATGAGAACGATGTCTCTCAAATCCAATCAAGTGTGCCACTTTGGCAGTCACAACCCAACTGAATTATCGAAACTCTCTCATATAAGGAATATATCTTTATGACTCACATTCACTTTTTATGTGTGATTTTAGACTTGATGACAGGGGCTGTTTGTCACTAAAACCACAAGCCATGCTAATTGTATTGCTCCATCCACTAATACTCACCATTAATAAATCAACACTACACATATTCCACAAGTGATGATATAATCATAAGCATGCAATTGTATTTCCAAGATCATATAGAGAAATACATGAAAATACGCCAAAATTACCCCAAAATAACGTATCTTAGGGTTTCACATACATTTTCACATCCTTAAAGGCATACAAAAATGCAAATAATCATACCACAAGATAGGAAATTCACATACGAGCACGGCGATATCAACCACGCGCCGAACGGACGTCGTACGCGCCCTCACGCGCCGCTGGAGTGTGCGGCGCGTGAGCGGCACGCGCTGGCGTACCGAACCGGTCCGAAAACCGATTTACCGGTCCAACCGGTCAACGGTCGAACCGGTCAACGGTCAACGGTCGGGTCACCCGGTCAACGGTCAACCGGGTCGGGTCAACCCGGTCAACTCCCAGTCGGGTTTGTGGTGACGTCATCGATGACGTCACATGCCACGTGGCGGCCGCACGTAAGGCAGCTTATGTGACGTCATCAAGACGTCACCACCGACACGTGTCGGCGGTGGCGAAACCGTTGAGGCGGTCCGCGCGCATGGCGACGTGTGTCGGTCCACGCGTCGGCGCGCATGCGCGCGCGTGCGGGCGCGTGAGCCACACGTCGGCCCGCATGCGCACGTGTGAGGCGGCTCGGCGGCGCGTGGCGTCGCCTCCGAGCTCCGTCTCGGCGCGTGGTGGCACGTGCGGCCATTCCCGGGATCGTCTAGAGGCGTTCTACATACCAAAATGCTCGTATTGAAGAGGAGAAGCCAAATATGCAATAAAAAACCACTTTCATCGGACCAAAAATCATGAAAATCAAGCTAAAAGGTCCGAGCTAGAGCCAAGTTCGAATTAGGTACAGGCAGCTGATTTTAACAAGTAAATATGTTCGAGTTCTAGTTTATGCAGGCTCTGATACCAAATGTAGGCCGACTGAACGGCTTCCCAAGATCAACATAGCTAGAAAACTCGAACATCAGAAGATCAGGGACGAGGATTTGTGTACCTGATTTTGAGTTCATTGTTCTTGGAGCTAAATAACAGCAATGCAAGCTTCAATGCTGAAGATCTTCTCCTCTATCACCCTCGGTTCCTGGCTTGATGAGACCGCCACTCTCTATTTTCCTTATGTGAGTTCAGAGAGAATTTTGGAAGAAGTCAGGGCTAGAGGAGGGACCTCAGTGCTATTTATAGAGTTTTGGACGGACCCTCTCATCACGGGCCGGGCCCAACTCGGCCCACACAAGCCAGGCCCATATTCGATTGCTAAGAAACTTTATATCCTACTTTATTAGATCAACTCCGTAAAAACGGTCAATTACAATCTCAATTAATGTAGCCCACATAAGGAAAATTCTTACATAGTATCCATGTAGATGCATGAATGATTAAACATATATTGTTTTGCCAAAAAAATAGATCAACCTGTACCTTCTGCCAAAAAGCATTTAAAAATTAAATGAGCTACTGAGCATATATCGATAAAATGAATCTTGTGGTTTAATAGAGCATGTTGATTAAGCTTATATGAAGAATTTGATTGGGTGAATCTCACGCGAAACCTGCATGTTTTTATAGAAAAGAAAAGACTGAAACGCCATGTACGTAACTCCTGAACAAGAGCCAACTTACCGGGTGGTGGAGGCATTGCATCTCCCTCCTGCGATGGTGATGGCGGAGGCGGTGGAAGTGGCCCACTGACTGGGTCGAAGAACCGATCATTGGTCCCGTACAGGATCAGGCAACTTGGCACCATGTACCGTCCTCCTGAGTACCTGAGACAGCAGTACCTGATCTCCTGGGCGACTACAGCCAAGCAGTCGCTGCATTGCTGCTCCGTCAAGTCTGGTGTGCACTGCACCAACGCATAGATCATGTCAGACCCCGCTGATTCGTTCCCTGATGCGTACTTTCTCAATGAGCCACCACGCGTCGCCTCAGCCGACAGACCGTTCAGGAGCTTCATCCTTGCTGCGTCGTATGTGTCTGCGCTCGAGACATCGTCACCGGTGCCTGCTACGTAGTCGGGTTGTAGCACGACTACACCAAAGAACGAGGCGTCCGAGTACCGAATGATGCAGTTCCCGCTGTAGAGGAGTGCCTCCTTTTGTAGGGGGCAGAGGTGGCGCATGTCGGAGGCGAAGACATCGAGGCAGGCGTGGCAGGTTTTGGTGCTTAAGTCACTGCGGCAGAGGCCAAAGACATAGAGGGTTTGGGAGGCGCTGGAGATGGCAGCAGAGGCATTGAAGAAGCCGTAGGAGAGGGACGAGGAGTTGGTGGTGGAGATGGAGGAGACGAGGGTGGTGAGGGTGGTTTGATAGGTGCTGTTGGCAGTGAAGTTGCCGGTCGAACCACAGTTGGCCGCCGGGAATTGGGCGTTTATGGTGGAAGCAAACATGAGAAGAAGCAAGAGGAGGAGATTTGCAAGATCCATTTTTTTCTCTTTGGGTGTGTCGGGTGTCTCTTTGATAGACCCGACATGAACGAAGGGTTTAATCTTAAGAAATTAAATATGTTGAAATATCCAATGAAAATTTATCACGTCATCAATACCTCAGCCAAAAAAAAAAAAAAAAATACATACACGCACACCACATCAAAGAGAGACCCGAGATACCGAAAGAGGAAAAAAAAAAAAAAGAGAAGAAAATGGATCCTCCAATTCTCCTCCCCTTGCTTCTTTCTCATATTTACCAAATTGTTGCAGAGTGGTTGCATAGTTGTCGTGTTTCTCATGGGGCAACGTGCGAGTCTCGTATAAAAATTGACTCCTTTTACTGCGAGTATAATAAGACGACCGGCGATTTCCAAGCAATGAGCAACTGGAGTCTCGACGAAGCATCGACTCTAATGGAAAAGCAAACCCTCCGTTGTACGGAGTCTCGGTCTTCTGCAATTATAATAAAAAAGCGTTGACGCCTTCTGCCGAGTCCGTCTATTGGCCGGCAATTGCCAAGCAATGTGGAAACTTTACCAGTGAATGATGTTTTTCAACAGATGATTAACTAGATGTCAAAGGAAATTTTTGTTCATCTTCTTGTGATTTTAGTTTCATGTTTCATTTGGAGCACTCCAAGAATAAAATACCGAATGGATCAAGTGACGTTGAGAGTGTATCCTAAAGATCGCACAAGGAAGTGCATCACTTGAATTGTGTGAATGCTTATCTGAGCTGATCCAAAGCTTCACTTGCCCCACTATACCAAAAAAAAGTTGAAAAATAATGTTGACACGGCATTTTTCTATTATTGGGTTGGGTGGATTTGTAAAGGGTAGCCATAATACCATTCAAAAAAGGATTTAATGGCCTAAAGAATTTGAATTTAGTTAATATGAAACCACACCAAATAAAAGAAGGGTTTAATCTTAACAAAGTATCCAACCACAAAAAAAAAAAAATCTTAAGAAAGTAAATTTGTTAAAATATCTTATGAAAATTACCAAGTCATCAATACCTCAGAGGAAAAAAAAAAAAAGAAGCATAAATGACATCAACACAGATTGCCAAAGTTTTGCACAGAGTTGTCGTGTTTCTCAATGGGCAAAGTCCAAGTCTCAGAAAAGCAATGACTCCCTTTTTTCTGAATCTGTCTTTTGCAAGTAAAAAGAAAAGCAAAGGAAACCGGCGGTTTCCAAGCAACGTGGGATTCGGGTCTCGAAGAAGCATTGACTCCTTTTACTCGGTAGAAATGTGAAGAGAATGGCGATTTCCAACCAAAGTGGAACCTTTTCTAAAGGTGATGTTTTGAGGAAAAATACTCATCTTCTTGTTATTTTAGGTTCTAGTTTTATTGAGAGCACTTCAAAGGCAAAATCCTGAATGTGTCAATTTGATGTGGGAGAATATGTCCTTCAAATCAAGCTAATCTGGGCTTCACCTAACCCGCTATATAAAAAAAATCGAAAATAATGTTGACACAGCATTTTTTATCACTTTATTCAGTTAGAGACAACTTCTGCTTAAATTTCTTGTTCCATAATTTTGTAAATAGAAGCCTCCTGTGTAGTGCTAGTGAGAATGGGTAAATCTTGTAATAGTTGGACTCTTTTCCCTTAGTGGTGGGGTCCACTTTTTAAAAAAAAAGGAAACAAAAGAAGGTTTGAAAAGTCAAAAAAAAAAAGAAAAGAAAAGAGAAAAAGGGTGAACAGTGGTCAGTCACTTTTAAGAGCGTGAACCACTTCAGTAGGGAGGGAGAAAAGAAGAAAGGAAAGAAAGAAGAAGAAGAAGAGAAGAAAGGGAAAGAAAGGAAAGGGGTTTTGGAGCGCGCACATTGCGGATGCCTTGCCAAGCTGACTCGACTCCATAGCGCAATGCTTGGTAAGAGATTAAGCCCATCGTTCATCCAATTGAAGTAATTTACGGGTTTAAGGCTCAAATTCGGAATTTTAAAATAATTGAGCAGCGAAGTCCAATTTTTGAGTCATTAAGCCATGTACTTTTATAGAAATGATACTTTAAGGTGTTGTGAAGCCGTGGATTTTACGGATCATGATATGAACTTACGATTTACTTGAAACAAAATTTTGAAATTTCCCGCATGCAGTGAACAGTGCGCTGTTAGAGAAAACTCTTTTATTGTTTTGAAATTGACAAAACCTTTCCAAAAGTCTAATCTGAAGGGTTACAGACTCAAGTGTTATAATATGAATAAATCCAGACTCTACCGTCAAAGTCTGAAGACCGTTAGACTTTAATCTTAAAGTCTACCCTCATTGACAGATTTCAGATCGACGAGTGAAGACTTATCCAGATGTAAGTTAATCTTCAAGGATTTAGTTCGTATGGTTTATGAAAGATCTTACGGCTGGTTATAGCACTTTATAATCAATTATTCTTATTGAAATCAATTCGGATAATCAAATCTCTTGGAAAGCGAAGTATACTTGGAAGGTTCTATTTATGGAAACCAAGATCCTGATTGTATGGGCGAGCAAGATTGATGGGCTATCATCACATTCCTTAAATGACTCGAGATCTCCTCAAATTGATTTTGTCCAATGGGTAGATTGGAAGAACGCTTTTGGAAAGTGCCAACGGTTATAGAGGCATAAAGGAGTATATAAGGAAGACTCTCAAGCTAATCGAGTGTGTGCGTGAAAGAAAAATTTCAAAGTCTATTTCAATCGTTGAGCTTACCTTGTACTCAAAAGAGAGAGCGAACACTTGTGAGACCTTGAAGAAGTGTAGTAGAGTCTCTACACTGTAAAATCAAGGACGTGAGACTGTAAAATCTCTTTTGATTCATAGTGAAAACCAATCAGTGGGCTGTCAGTGCGGGAAAGTGGATGTAGGCTTGATCTAAGCCGAACCACTATAAACATTGTGTTTTTATTCTCTCTCCCTACAACTCCTTATTTTAATTCGTAGCTTTATATAACTGTTAAAGCTGAGTACGTACTTAGTTTATTATCTTCCAATAGCAATTTACTAAGTCTTGCGAAAATTTCTTTGAAACACCTATTCACCCACCTCTAGGTGTTAGTACTAGCCTTTTCAATTGGTATCAGAGCATGTGTGCTTATTTTATTGAAGTGTTTTTACTTTTAAGCTAAAGATCCTAAAGATCTATGGCTAGTATTTTGGCTCTAGGTTTGGTTGAAGGCCAAAGCAACACTAGACCTCCTTATTTTGATAGAAATGAATACAGCGTATGGAAAAACAAAATGAAGGCATTCTTAAGATCGAAAGATCCTCTAGAATGGGATGTAGTAGAAAAAGGAATCATTCCCAAAGCTACATCAGTCTCAGAAAGAGGAAAAGAAGTTGTAGATGCTGGCGAAATGGCTCAAGAAGAAATAACCAAAAGACAAGCTCTTGATGCTAAAGCCATTTACTCTTTATATTGTGCTTTATTTCCTACTGAGTATAACAGAATTTCATCTTGTGAAACAGCCAAAGAAGTCTAGGATAGGTCGCATGTTACCTATGAAAGAACTGATTGAGTTAAATAAACAAAAATCAATATCTTGCTCGGACAGTATGAAGCCTTCAAGATGAAGTCAGGAGAATCCATTACTGACATGTTTAGTCGTTTTACAGAAACGGTCTAGCATATCAATAACAACCAATCTCAAGACCAATGAAGATCAATAAACTGATGCGTGGACTCTCCAAAGACTGGAATCACGTGAAGACTTCAATAAGAGAAACCCAAAGAATCATGCCTCTTACAGTTTACGAACTTGTAGGCACACTTCAGTCGTATAAAGTGGAGCAAATCAATGAGGAAGAAGATCCCAAAGGTAAGAAGTCAATTGCTTTAAAATCTAACGATGATTCTGATGATATAGATTCTGAAGATGACGTGGACGATGAAGTGCTAGCACTCATGATAAGGAGGTTCAAGAAATTGAATAGAAAGGGAAGAAGATTTAATTGGAAGAAGTAAGGCACTCAAAAATTCCAGAACAAATCAACTGAGGATGATGAAGTCAACAAAGATGTGGTCTGCTTTGAATGCAAGAAAAAAGGACACATCAGACCCAATTGCTCTTTGTTGAAGAAAAAGAAAGGAAGAACTGAGAAATACAGAAAGGCTCTCAAAGTAGAAACATGGAGCGATACTGAATGTGAGGAAAGTGATGAAGAGTATGCCAACATATGTCTAATGGCAAACTCAGAATCAGACTCAGACTTTAAAACAAATTCAGACTCAGACTCAGATAGCGAAATCGAGATTAGTAATTCAAAAATTCTTGCTAAAGTCTCAAAGTATATAGATGAACTTTGTCTTAGTCTCAAAACATCTCTTAAAATGATTTCCGAGCTGAAAAGGGAAAATTCTACACTTAAACAACAGGAAAATTTTTGGAAAGAGAAATTTAAAAATCTAGACAAAAATTTTGTCAATTTGAAAGAAAGTGCAGATTCTCTTTCAATGGAAAATATTTTTTTGAAAGAAGACATTTCAAATATCACAAAAAGATTTTCAATAGGATTTGAGAAGTTGGAAAAGATTCTTTCAGTACAAAGACCCTATTTCAATAAATCCGGTTTGGGTATGACACTAGAAACTATTCCTTTAATTGATTTTCCAAAAGTAAAGGAAAGAATCAAACAAAGACCTACAAAAATATTTTACAGAAATCATTTTCAAAGAGTTTTTGTAAAACATGTTGGCCGAAGTGCTCTCAAATGTTCAAAATATAATAGCTCTGAACATTTTGAGAAAGAATGTCCCAAGGTTTGGAGACCTGTTAAGAAGGAATTGGCAAAGACTGTATTTTGTACTAACTCCCCTAGACCCAAGAAAATATGGGTACCAAAGAAAACTTGAGTTATTTTTATAATTGCAGGTCACTATCAAGAAAAAGATCAAATGGTATTTAGATAGTGGCTGCTCGAGACACATGACATGAGACTTAAGTTGTTTTATAAAGCTTGTGCAAATTAATGGTGGAAAAGTTTTTTTTAGTGGAAACAGCAAATGAAGAATTGTTGGATGTGGAACTGTAAAAATTGGAAGTCTTACAATCAATAATGTCTCTTTGGTGGAAGGTTTGAATTACAATCTATTAAGCATTAGTCAATTGTGTGACACTGGATTCAAAATTAATTTCCAAGAAGGCATTTGTTCGGGAACTAGTAAAGATTTGTCTCAATCTTTCACTGGATGAAGACATGGAAATATTTATCTTCTGGATATAAAACCAGAAAGTTCTCAGTGTCTAATATCTATTCAAGATGAAGCAAACCTTTGGCATAGAAAGCTTGGCTATGTTAACATGAAGCAAATTGCCAAGATTTCATCTAAGAAGCTTGTTCGTGGACTCCCCAATTTGACTTACCAAAAGTCTGACCTATGCACACCATGTGTTCTGGGAAAACAGGTTAGGAGTTCTTTTAAACTTATAAATCAAGTTTCTACTAATCGTGTTTTGCAGCTTTTGCATATGGATCTCTTTGGACCAACTAGAACTCAAAGTATTGATGAAAAGAGATACTGTCTAGTAATCATGGATGACTACTCTTGCTTCACATGGGTATACTTCCTAGCAATTAAGTCTGAAGCATTCTCTTACTTTTCAAAATTTGTTAAGAAGGTTCAAAATGAGAAAGGCTATACTATTTCAAGAATTCGGATAAACCATAGAGGTGAGTTTGAAAATCAAGACTTTGCTAAATTCTGTGATGAATTTGGTTTCCGACATGTTTTCTCTTCTCCATATACTCCAGAACAAAATGGAGTTGTGGAAAGAAAGAATAGATCTTTGCAGAAAATGGCAAGAACCCTTTTAATTGAAAGTAATATTTCTTCTCAATTTTGGGCTGAAGAAGTTTCTACAGCTTGCTATATCATTAACAGAGTAGTTTTAAGGCCTATTCTAGAAAAAACTCCTTATGAGGTGTTTAAAGGGAAAAAGCCAAATGTTTCTTGCTTTCATGTGTTTGGTTGTAAGTGTTTTGTTTTGAAAAATGCAAATGATCGAACTGGTAAGTTTGAGGAAAAATCAGACGAAGGAATTTTCCTTGGCTACTCAACTTCAAGCAATGCTTACAGAATATTCAACAGGAAGACTCAGTCTGTGGAAGAATCTATGAACGTCAAATTTCAAGACTTTGTACAAAATCAGCTGAATCAGACTCAACTTGAAGAATCTGAACCTACTCCAAATCCTATAAAGTCTACTTCCCCTGAAGTGATTCAGACTTCCGAAGATAAATAACAAAAAGAACCAGAAGCTTCAACAGAAACACAGGATCAACAGACTTCAAGATCAACCAGCAACTGGAAGCATAAGTCTAGTCATCCTAAGGAACTCATCATTGGCAACATTGATGAAGGAATTCACGCTAGATCCAAAAGGCGAGAAGAGTCTAGTGCTTTAGCACTTGTTTCTGAAATTGAACCCAAAAGTGTAGAAAAAGCCTTGGTTGATGAAAGCTGGATTGAAGCCATGCAAGAAGAACTTAGACAGTTCAGCATCAACGATGTTTGGGAACTAATTCCTAAATCCAAAGGTAAGTCTATTATTGGAACTAAATGTGTTTTTAGAAATAAGATGGACGAGAAAGGAAAAGTGATTAGAAACAAAGCAAGACTCGTGGCCAAAGGATATACGCAAGAAGAAGGGATAGACTATGATGAGACCTATGCACCAGTAGAGAGATTAGAAGCAATTAGATTATTACTTGCTTTTACTTGCTACAAATATTTCAGGTTATTCCAAATGGATGTAAAAAGTGCATTCCTAAACAGATTCATCCAAGAAGAAGTTTATGTGGAACAACCTCCTGGATTTAAAGATCCAAGAAAGCCAGACTCAGTCTTCAGACTGAAAAAGACTCTTTATGGATTAAAGCAAGCACATTGGGCTTGGCATGACAGGTTAAGTAAATTCCTAATTCAAAATGGTTTTGTTAAAGGAAAGGTAGATACTACTTTATTTGTTAAAAGAGAAGGTAAAGATTCTATACTTGTTCAAATTTATGTCGATGATATTATTTTTGAATCACCTAATGAAATTCTATGGAATAAGTTTTCTAAGTCTATGCAGGATGAATTCGAGATGAGCATGATGGGTGAATTATCTTTCTTTCTCGGATTACAAGTTAAACAATTAAAGAAATGAATTTTCATTCATCAAGAAAAATATGCAAAAGATCTCATCAAGAAGTTCGGTTTGAAAAATTGCAAAAAGACTGAGATACCTATGTCAACTTCTTTGAAGCTGGATAAAGATGAAGGAGGAAAGAAAGTTGACTAGAAGCTTTACAGGAGTATTATTGGTTCACTTATTTATCTTACTGCTTCTAGACTTGATATTTTGTTTAGTGTTTGCATTTGTGCTAGATTCCAATCGGATCCCAAAGAATCCCATCTAAGTGCTGCAAAACGTATGATCAAATACGTTGCAACTACTTCAAAGTTAGGTCTGTGGTATCCCAAAGAAGAAGACTTTACTCTTCTTGGATATTCAGACACAGATTTAGCAGGCTGCAGAGTTAATAGAAAGAGTACTTCTAGTACTTGTCAACTGCTAAGCAACAAGCTGGTTTCATGATTCTCAAGAAAGTAGAGTATAGTAGCTCTTTTAATAGTAGAAGCAGAATATGTGGCTCTTGGGAATTGTTGTTCTCAAATACTTTGGAAAAGGCAACAACTAAGAGACTTTGGAATTGAAGAATCTTGCATCGAGATTAAATACGACAACACTAGTGCCATCAATCTCACAAAGAATCCAATTCTTCATTCAAGAGCAAAGCACATAGAAATTCTACATCATTTCATTAGAGATCATGTTCAGAATGGAGAAGTTAAGATTCAGTTCATTGACTCGAAGAATCAGTTGGTAGAGATATTTACAAAGCCACTAGAGAAAAGCTTATTTGAGTCTATTCGCACTAGACTGAATATTATATCTTCTTTTGGTTAAAGTCTGAAGGTGATCAGACTCAGAGCAACCAAAAATTATGACTGTAAGTTAATTCCTTTTCAACATAATTAATTTAACTTGCAGATGATGTTTTTTTGAAAGATACGTTTACTTTTTAATTGCTAATTGTTTGTTGTATTTTTAGAAATTATCTTTTTCAAGTTTTTGAATTTATGGCAGTTTTCATTTTCAAAAAGGCAGTTTTTACTTTCCTTTGTGACGATTCGTATACTCCGTTTCGTTTGCTTTATATACTGTCAAGTTTCTTCTTCTTCATTTTCACTCTCAAACCCTAGAATACAAAACTTCACTTTCTCACAACTTTTTCTCTAGTTTATTCCAAAAAGTTTTCACCTTTTGTCCGTGATCGAGTTTGGGGAATCTCCCAAAGAAAGTGACAATGTCTTCTCAAAGAAAGTCTTCTATAATCGCAAGCAGGGGACCACAGCGTATGCGTGAGGGTCTCACGCACTTTGATCTGACCGAGGAAGAAGACTCTCCTCAACAACAGCGGCAAAATCAATAACAACATTCTCAACAGCGTCACTCTTCACAGCAAGAGACTCAAAATCTTACACAACAACATGCTGAAGAAGAGATCGTTGTAGACGCTGAACCTGTAAGAACTCTGAAGCCCGAATTTCTATTTAAACTCTACTCTAAGTTAAAGGAGGGAGGTATTGCCATGACTTTCATTGATGAGTTTTTGAGCGAGAGAGGGTACAGAAATGACTCATTTTTTTAGGACAATGGAAAGTATGGGCATTGCGCCTATTGGTACGGCAGCAAGGGCTTTTACAAATTTTCCAAGTGATTCATGGTTTGGATTGTTTAATCAACTTGAAGGGAAAGATGACGATGAAAGAATGTACACCCACTTTCAGCCTAGGATGGGTGTTGCTGCAAATGTTCGTGGTGAAAGGACGGATCCTTTTCGTTCTAAGGACCACAAAAGGACTTACTCTAAACTTCTAAAGTGAGGGGTAATGAACCCTAGAAGTGTGGATTTCGACTTTCTTGATTCGTTGAACATAAAACTAAGGGAGAAGTTTGCACTCCTTCAACTCGAAAATTTTTGCTCTGAGACAACTGTTCCTCATCTAGAACTTACGACTTATTTCTATTCAAATCTATCATTTTTAGATGCGAATAGATTCTCTTTTACTGTTAGAGACAAAGAATTTATGGTTGATGGGACACTTTGGCTGATGTGATTAGGGTGGAAAGAGGAAGATTCCAACTAATCAGTGTGTTTGTTGGTCACGCGACTTTGGAGCTTGTTCGGGATAGGATTGCTGAAGGTAGGATTTCTTACTCTAGGATGACTACCTCAAATATTTTGCTTCACAAGATCGTGATCAATTGTCTCAGACCCAAATCCACCTCAAAGACTGATGTCTCCAACTCTGAAACGAAGCTAATGTATGCAATCAACATAGTATTCAAGTTCTCTCTGCCTCACACTATTCTTATGCACATGTATAGGACAGTGGGGAAGGACAATGGGCAACTTCCTTATTCTGCTCTTGTTACTCGCTTATTTAGACATTTCAATATTCAGCCTCCTAAAATTCTGTGTGTTCGAACAATTGCTCAAATGGTAGTGGGACTAAAGATGGTTTCCAAGATGTGTCTGAAGGAGCTGAACAAGGTTTTGGAGAGCATTAAGGAGAATTCCCCTGTCAAGGCACGACAAGACTCTACATTAGGAAAAAGAAAAGGCAAAGAGCCCATAAGCGAACCTATCAAGAAGCAGAGAGCCCTCATCTTGCAGGATGAAGAAGATGAGGACGACATCACTCTCTCTGCCTTTGCCTTACGGAATTTATAGAGTTATGTCAGCCTTAAAGGGCCAGAGGACACATAGGACAGAGAAAGAGAAGAGACAGAGAAGAGAGATGAAGAAGGATAAGCAATGAGAACAGAGAAAGAGGAAGGAAGAATAGAGGAAGAAGAGAGAGGAAGAGAACAAGATGAAGAAGAGGGTCAAGATGATTCTCTTGAACCTGCTTTTGGAGAAGAAGGAGAAGAACAACACCACCTTGGTGCTGAAGAAGACCAAGAACAAGAAGAATAATACTTTTCTCCACCTGAAGGCACAGAAACATGGGGAGCTGCTGATAAATGAGGTATTTCTTCACCTGTCTTCACTAGTGATGTTAGTAGATCTCCCGTAGATCTAAAGGATGTGTATGCCTCTCAATATCCTGAAGCAGATCCTAAGGCATCCTCTCCAAGTCCTGGTGATCGAACAACTGATGTTCCCTCACATCTCAAAACTCCCGGAATTGATTTGGCTGGACCCAGTGCTACATCGGAACCAACAGCAGACTTTCAAAGATTGCTGGATCTTATTTTGGATTTGAAGGGTCAGCAATATGGATTCGAGTTGGAGATGAAGAACATGATGACAGTTTTCAAGCCAACTTCAGACTCTTTGCAAGAGCAGCTACAAGCCTAAAGACTCAAGTGCAGGATAATGCAAAGGGTAAGGATATTCAGGAGGTGAAGGAGACTCTGAAGAACCTGGAGGAGACTGTCAAATCTATGGGGGATTTCCAAATCGTTTGCATCCCCAAGCAACCCTGATTTTACCAAATTATTTTTCAACTTTTTCTCCACTTTCTGCTGTTGATAAAAAGGGAGAGAGTTATGCAGATTTGGCTTGATACTTTTTGATGACAATTTTGTTTGGTTTTGAACTTTTGACTTTGGACTAGTTTACTTTTGGACTATGGACTATTGTTAGAGTGTGAATCTTTTTTATGCTTGCAGTATTTAACTTTGTGATATAGATTGTGGCTGGATAAGATATTTACTTTACAGGTCTAACATGTTTTCTGTGGTTGCAGAATCAAAGTCATCCAAGTCCTAATCATTTTAAGATATCACGTTTTGTTTAAGTATTTTTTTTTTTTTTTGCAGGTAAAAAATTTTCAAATCTGCAAGAAAGTTTTGTCATCATAAAAAATGGGGAGATTGTTAGAGAAAACTCCTTTATTGTTTTAAAGCTGACAAAACATTTCCAAAAGTCTAATATGAAGGCTTACAAACTCAAGTGTTATAGTTTGAAGAAATCCAGATTCTGCCGTCAAAGCCTGAAGACCGTTAGAATTTAATCTCAAAATCTACCCTCACTGACAGATTCTAGACCGACGAGTGAAGACTTATCTAGATGCAAGTTAATCTTCAAGGATTCAGTTCGTATGGTTTATGGAAGATCTTACGGCCGGTTATAGCACTTTATGATCAATTATTCTTATTGAAATCAATTCGGATAATCAGATCTCTTGGAAAACGAAGTATACTTGGAATGTTCTACTTATGGAAACCAAGATCCTGATTGTATGGGCGAACAGGATTGATGGGCTATCATCACATTCCATAAACGACTCGAGATCTCCTTAAATTGATTCTGTCCAACGGGTAGATTGGAAGAATTTCTTTGGAAAGTGCCAACGGTATATAAGGAAGACTCTCAAGCTGTTCGAGTGTGTGCGTGAAAGAAAAATTTCAAAGTCTGAAGATTCTCAGTTCTTTTTAAATATTTCAATTGTTGAGCTTACCTTGTACTCAAAAGAGAGAGCGAACACTTGTGAAACCTTGAAAAAGTGTAGTAGAGTCTCTACACTATAAAGTCAAGGACGTGAGACTGTAAAATCTATTTTGATTCATAGTGAAAACCAACCAGTGGACTGTCAACACAGGAGAGTGGACTTAGGCTTGATCTAAGCCGAACCACTATAAACATTGTGTTTCTATTCTCTCTCCTTACAACTCCTTATTTTAATTCTTAGCTTTATATAACTGTTAAAGCTGATTACATACTTAGTTTATTATCTTCCAATAGCAATTTACTAAGTCTTGCGAAAATTTCTTTGAAACACCTATTCACCCCTCTCTAGGTGTTAGTGCTAGCCTTTTCATGTGCATCCGGCAACTTCGAGCCCTTTTTTTTGTTAGATTTCGGTTTGATTTTGGGTCAATTAAGTTGAGATTATTGTAATATGTTAGAAGGGCTTTCTATTGATTATAAGTATGTATGGAACGGAATTCGATAGAGAAAGTTATAGCGTAACTAAGTTTTACGCTCAAGTGCCGCGTTACGAACGGCTTGAATAATTGTTTTGAATATGCGATTTATTAGCGCATAGAAATCGTTTTGTTAACATTTATGCATAATATAGCTGTTTCGTGGTTGACGTAGCATGTTACTCAAATTTAATGTTGTTTCTTGCTTATTTGATAGGATCGAAAGATCAAATAACGTGTGTTATTTGATTTTAGGGCATCCCCATGTGAGTAGTATTAATGTCTTATTTTGTTTTGGGAAACTCATGTACTAAGGTAAGAGTAATCGATATCTACTTGTGTAGGGAAGTGAGGACCCATTTGTTGTATAAAGATTGGATATAGTGCTCAGTACTTTTGAGTTATTGTGGGATGATTCGACAAACCTCTCTTGATGGGTTATGCATGCGGTTTTGATACAATTAATTTATGTGATTATGTGATGACTATTGAAAGATGATATGTGTTGTGTTGAGGAAATCAAATGTGTTGTGAACAAGTAAAGAATTAAGTGCTATACGACAATAAAACATCGTGTGAGTCACCTCTAAGGCCTTGTAATCAATGGTTAAGTGCTACATGTCGACTTGAATCACGTGGGAGCCACTTCTAAGGCCTTGCATTACTGACATACGTAGTAAAGGGCTAAGTGCTACATGACAATATAACTTCATGGGAGCCACCTCTAGGACCTTGTACTATTGCTATATGTGGTCAAGGGCTAAGTGTTACATGATAATGTAATTTCGTGGGAGCCACCTCTAGGGCTTTGAATTTAGATATTGAGCGTGGAATGAACCATCGACATGATATGGGATGAGTTCGATTATTGAACCAAATTGGTGATGCATGTTTTGTTATTATAGATGAATGATAAATTTTGTTATTTGATATAGCTAGGTTGAGGTAACATATAATGCATTTTGTTCATGCAAGTTATTATATTTTTGTTTGGCAAATAATGAACCATGTCTTGAGTTTTAAATGTGTAATATGGAAGTTTGATATTCTTTTATGTTATGTACTACTCACTGAGTTGTGATTGCTCATTCCATTCATTTTCTATGTTTTCAAGTCCTGGGGTTAGTAACAAATAGGACGAGAGCGCTGCTGGGAAACTTTTGGGAGTTTATTTTAGGGTATGGCTTAAGGAGTTGGTTATATAGTTGTTGTAAGTTTGTTGAGTTAGTTGAGTTCTGACTGTACATATTCTTTTTAGTGGACTATAGAAACTCTGATATTATAACCAACCTATTAGTTTATCTAATATGTATATATATTTGGAGATATACATTTTGTTATCAAGTAGTTGGTTATATTTGATGTTGTGTCCTTCGTGAGGAAGGATGACCATGTCATCACTCTTTTCTTATAGTTTCGCCTTGACATCTTTTGGTATCAAAGCCTAAGTTTTGATTTTTCTAGGTAGAGATGAATTAGCGCCTTAGTCGAGGCTTAGGTTGTTAACTCGTTGAGATTTATATCTCACCCCATTGTTGTTAATTATTTTCAGGGCCGTAGCGTGGAGAATTGCCAGGTGCGGTTATGGTGGGCGCGAAATGCAACACCTTGTTGGCTGGCCCTACCATTAGTGAAGTTTAGGTTAACCCTAACCCCTAAAAGTTTATGAAAAGGTCGATAGAAAGTGTCCATAAAAAAGCTTGTAATTATTAAGCTTCCTGGGGGTAACAATGGATAAATAAATCACCGCTTCTGGAAATCGTCTGTTGTATTTTATTATCCTTATTTTGTTGGTTGCTTGGGTGTTTATATTAAGTGATTCTGCATGCGTTAATCAAAATATAAAAAGAATGGGTCGGTGATGTATTATGGGACATCGCAATTTTATCGACCGTTGAGAGATGTTCACATGCCCAGTGTTTGAGGCATCTCAAATCGAATTAGATCTAGGCCAGACTTGAAAACATTCTTTGAATCAAATTATTTCAATTCCAATTAAATCAAATCCGTCCTAGCTGTTCTTTTATGGTTAATGTAAATCTCACAACATCATAATGGTGTGGAAGAATTTTTTTTTTTTACTTAAATTTATTTGAGTAAATTTCAAAGGTGTACCTCTTTTTTGACCCTATAACCACTTATTACATATATCTACTTTTATAAATAACACATACATACCCGAATTTTAGTTTTGGAGACCATTTTACGCATTCACGCCAAATACTCCTATGTCCCCATTAACAAAAATGCCATTCTACCCATCCCGAAATCCTAAATTCTCACACATACCCAAAATACTTAAAACTAACTATAAACCATATCACCAAAACCTTAAGCAAGGTACTAAAATAAATATGTTTGGAGAGGCAATTGGGTCTTTTCAATATAAGGTTTTCATATAATGGTATGTGAATGGTATTTGCAAAGATAGATATATGTAAGTGGTTATGTTTAATTGAATTTGCATATATATATGTTTGTACACTCATTTAGACTTCATTTATATAATTTTTTTACTACCAAAAACTCCAAATTGGTACATTGAGACAGATTTACCATAAACTAATTTTTTGATTATAAAAACCATAAATTTATCTTCCATTAATTTCCATTAAATTAGATTAATATCATGAAAAATCACAAATTGGTACATCTGTGATAAATGGAGGATGAAATTCTAAACTGGTACAATAGTCAATTGTCAAGTGTCATCCAACTTAACAATTTAACAATAAAATTTAACGGCACTAATAGAGGGTAAATTTGTTAGGTGTTCAAGTTTGGGGGTTTTTGATGGTCTAAAAATTAGTTTGGGCGAAATTCATTACAATGTATTAGTTTGGCGTTTTTTTTTTTTTTCTGGTATTTTTTTTACTTCCCAAACACAAAGGTGTATGCTCTTTTGCTAAAAAAATAAAATTAAGAAATTAAAAACATACTCGTTTGATCATACAATTAAAATATGTGTCGCTAAATGTGTGTTTCGATACCACACAACATAACCACGACACAACTACAACCGTACCAAATAGACTCCAAATCTTCAAAAAAAATTGAGATCGCATGCTTTTGGAATTAAAATCTCAGCTTGTTTTTTTCCCAAGCGTATGACTCCATGGACAAGGTTTGTTAAAAAAAGGGCCCAATCGATCCAAAAATTTGATTGGTCATTGTGACGGTTTGGTTCGGAATTATGACCCAAATCGAACTGAAACGCATTAAACCTTACTCGGTCAACTCTCCAGATTTCCAGTGTCTCCATCCAATTTCCACGACAACCTCGTCTTTTGCCTCCTTCCTCCACCCTAGCCCTCATTCTGGCAGGGCTGACAGTGCTTACCACAGTGCAATTCAATTCAGACTACATAGAGAAATTAAGTTGGATTGCAAGATAGCACCACAATTATTAAGTGCAATTCAATTCACTCATTTTATTTGTCGTGAAAACTCAAGTTCACAATTATCCTAGAATGGCACTATACATAATGAAAAGAAAAATCTTAACTCTATGGCAATACTTTCACCTACTAATGCTAAGTCAGAGTCTTGGACAAAAGGGCTTTGTTCACCAGAAGACGCCCACAAACATGCAAGAAGGAGGAACCGTACATCTTCAGAAAGTATTGGAATAATGTCATGATATCACCCATTGCCATAGGATCTCTCCTATGATTCCAGAGGTAAAACTACACTGTTTATAAACCCAATAACCTGAAACTACCCAAACTTTTCCTTTGTTTGGGGTCTATGCAAGTTGGGTCTCAAATCGGATCATAAAGAACGTATATTCTTCATGTTTGAGTAGGGTACCGGTGGAGACCAATGCGATTCAAACCGTTGTATTGCTCATACAATCAATTTTTTGTTAAGCAAAGGATCATAAGAATGTTTTGCTAGCAATGGCTCCATCCCCAACAAAATACCTTTCACCTAAGGTCGATCTTTGGTTTTCATTGAATTGGGTTCTTTGGCACAGGAAGTAGAAAGTGTAACCAAGAACTACAACTAATTACTTGAGAAGAAAGTAAATTCAGGAACTGAAAAATAAATGGATAAGCTAAAAGACACATAATTTGTGTGGTTGATTGTGTCCTCCTTCGAATGATTCAACATGGCTTATATAGTGTATCACAAAATGTCACCCTATCTAAGTGGTTAATATTCAAATTAAAGATTATAACTGTATCTCCATGATTTTAGGCTCTCGGACCATAATCCATGATTGCACGTCAAACTTATCTTTGAGTAGCTACAACTCTTCAATTTTGATTGGACTCAATTACATTTCCATAAGTTTAGACTCCATGATCGCTCTCCCTCATTGCACGTCAACCTTCTCTACAAGCCATTATGACTTCTCAATTGTCACTTGATCTAACCTTTAATTGACATCTTTATTGTCTTCGGTTTTTGCCTTCAACATTTATCTAAATTTATCTAAGTATCAATCATTGATTAGTCATTATCATATGTCAATAACTGTACTATGTTCATCGATTATCTTGGTGATCAACAAGCATTTCAATGACTTATGGATGGTATAATCACTTAATTTTGATTTTTGTATTGATGTCATGTCCATTTAGAAGACTCGATCATTTTTTGGTAGCACCAACTAATGATCACTTTTATTTGATTTAATTGGTGAGTTCATGTAGTTGTCTTTTTCAAAGTGGAGATAGAGTCCTTCTCGATCATAGAGGTCTCGTTTTTTGAGAACTAGTTTGATTTGCTTCTTGATTCCTCGACCTTAGATACCCTCAAACAATAATACTCTATGGACTGCATATCAGATTCGATGTTGTTGTGCATGTAGAATGCGGGTCTTGATGGCACTTGGAGAGTGACAAAGTGGCTATTAAGCATGAGAAGGACCGAGGCCATTGTTGGCCGGCTAACCACATTTTCTTGGACACATAGTAGGCCAATGTGGATGCACCGCCCAATTTCAGTACTCGAACCAGAAGTTATAGAGGGATCGATGATGTTTGATATCGATCCTTCCCTCCAATTCTTCCATACCTGCAAACATCTTGACAATCATTAAGCAGATTGATCTTTGGAATATTGTCCAAAATGAGAAGGTATGTTCTTATACTCACATAGCTTATATGGACCTCTGTGTCATTGCCCATGCAGAAAAGAGTGTTCTTTTGACCACTCAAAATCCCCAAAACCAACACTCCAAAACTAAACACATCTGACTTGACAGAGAAAGTTCCATGCATTGCATATTCTGGCGCCATATATCCACTATGCATCACAAAAAGTCCACCATGTTAGCTCTATAGTTTGGTTTGTTCGTTTGGTAAGTATTAGCTCTAGGAGGTTGTGGCACTTACTAGGTCCCCATGATTCGGTTAGTCTTGGCCCGAGTTTGGTCCAACTCGAACAGCCTCGCCATACCAAAATCCAATATCTTAGGATTCATGTTTGAGTCCAACAAAATGTTGCTAGCTTTGAGGTCTCGATGGATAATACGAAGCCGAGAGTCTTTGTGTAGGTAAAGCATCCCTTGAGCAACAGTCATTATTATCTTATGACACCTATCCCAATTGAGATTCACACGCTTTAGGGGATCTACACATTTTGGTGGAATCACATTCTATAAGACCTATATTAATCATTTTGCAAGGATATGATTTCATGAATCACAACTCAAGAAACATACCGAATATGAACTTATCAAGGCTTGAATTGGGCACAAACTCGTAAATGAGAAGTCGTTCGACTCCTTCCAGATAGAAACCTAGGAGCTTGACCAAGTTCCTATGTTGTAGCCTGGCTAGTAACATGACCTCGTTCCTGAACTCTACTTCCCCTTGGCTAGAATTCTGTGACAACCGGTTCACGTCAATTTTCTGTCTATTGGAGAGCTGACCCCATAATTTCACCAAATTAGGTCCTTGTGAGTTTCAATTAGGACATTGAAGCAATTCGATGAGTATCATATTGATGTCATCGTTTACTATTTGGTTGCTTAAATTTTAAATGCAAGAGAGTAGATGATACGCTTTGTTAATTATTACCATGTAGACAGCTCCAAAACCACCTTGTCCAAGCTTCTTGGAATCAGAGAAGTTATCCGTTGCCGCTCTAATAGTGTCCAAGTCGAATTGCAGACTCTGCCGTGCTAATTTCATGCACAACTTCACCTAGAAAGACAAAAACGCGGTCATTCAGAGCGAGCATCATTATCTTTTCATAATTTTCATAATGAAAGTTTCACAAACTTTTAGTAAATCTAAACCTTTTAACTTGTTGATACCTAAATTTTGGCGATCTGATCATTTATTTATTACATGAAAGTTATGGACTAAACTTTAGCCCCTAGACAAAAAAAATATTAGTCAATTGCATATAGATGTTCGAAGGGTTATTGTTGACACCTAAATTTTGACGACCCAGTCATTTATTTATCGGATTAAAAATTAGGGATTAATTTTTTAACCCCCAAGCAAAAATATTTGAATTAAGTTGCATAGAATATAGTTTTAGGAGCATTTTTTTAATATTTACATTGGACCAACGACGGATGGGTTCGACTTGATGGTTCAGAGTTTTAATTTGACAAGTTAGACTAAGCCCACGAAGAGAGCAAATTGGTCCAAGCCCATATCCTCGAGGAGATATTACGAACTCATCTTTGTGAGATTTCAAATTTGAGAAAAATCCTATTGCAATTTTGAATCTTTGGCAATATGTGATAAAATCGGTAGAAAATATTCATTTTTGCAAAGGAAATCTAGAAGAGATGTGAAAAATAAAAATAAATATTGCGTTGATCTAAAACCCTAGTCCACTCACCTAGGTTGCTACACTATAGAAAAGGGGGGCCACACAATCGACACAAACGGTCACATTGAGGGAGCACATAATATAGAGAACACACGAGAGACAGAGAGGATCCGGAGAGGAACAGAAGGCCACAAAAAATACTGAATATACGGCCACAATTCTGAGACGAGCAGAGAATGGAGAGAGAGCGGACGTTCTGCGCATGTAGGAGAAACCGTGAAGGAGACCCGCACTTGGAGAATTGAACATTCCGTTACACATTAAGCCTTCAAAGTCAAATTCTCTCTGCTACTTGGAGACTCACGCCCATTCTCCATTAAAATCTCACTTTCATCTCCTTTCTCTCTTGAGGGAATACACGCCCAAGTCCTCGGTTGCACAGATTTTGCTGCTATTGCTTCAACGACGGGTTATTGTTCGAGATCTCCACCATCAAGGCGTCTCCGCACCAACCTCGCAGATCCAAATCAGGTCTTTGTTGCAGCCAAATCACGATCAACAACTTTGCAGCGACACCTGTAGGTATCTTGGCGAAATTCTAGGCGATTGCCGATCCAGGCCCAATGCGTTTCGTGACTTCTACAACATCCTGGCGAGCTTCGATTGTGCCAAACCCACTCTGTGTTTGGAGGCTCCATCTGTCCCTCGCCGGAGCTTCGAGCGCCGTCGCCATCGCTGCCCTCTGTGCCATCACCTCAAACTTGTGACCGAATATCGTCGGCCATCGGCATTGTCCCCGAGTCACGCCGAGTCACGAGCCCAATTGCTAAACCCGGATTTGGAGAAAATTCAAATTAGGTAGTTTTTATTTATTTTGTTTCTTTATCCAAAGTATTCCTTGATGTATCCAATTGAAAAACCCTAATATGTCATGATATTCGCAACTCGAGGAGCCTTTTAAATTAGGGATTGATAGTCCGATTTTCGCACCTAAAATTCGACTCACAATCGCACGAAAAATCGCCAATCCGATCTCACGCTCGAGATTCGATTCACGGTTTTGTTTAAAAATTGGCCAACCCGATCTCATGCGCGAGATTTGATTCGTCAATTTACAGATATCAATTTTATCTTGTTTGATTTGTTGTCGAGCTATTTAAATCGATTTTGTTTTCGTAAAAAACCCAAAGAGAGAGAGAGAGAGAGAGAGAGAGAGAGAGAGAGAGAGAGTTAGATTAGGTTCTTTTATTGTTTTAGGGTTATTTTGCAAAGGGAATTTATTTATTTCGAATTTTTTAAAAAATAAAAATCCAAAAAATGCATTCATTTAGGATGATTAGTTTTTTTAAATTTAAATTTAAATTGCACGTTTAATTATGTGTCAATTTTAATTTCGAATTTCATAGAAAATAAAAGGAAAAAAACTAAAATTAGGGCATTCTTTACACGTCATCGCATGTTAGGGTAAGATTGCATGTTTATTTTTGTAATTAATTATAGGTTTAGATAATTTCTCCTATATAGGTTGCATTTTAGGATTACTTGGTTAAGATAATGTTCTAGTTTAAATTATGATCTAGCTTAACCTAATTCCTAATACAAATTGGATGATATCTTAACCTGCATAGATAATTTTCGCATTTTTATAATTTCGAATTTCATGGAAAATATCAAAAAAAAATTGTCTTAGAATAAATTAATTTCATTCTCTAGGATAGATTGCATGCTCATTAAGAAAACATAAAATATTTCACTTACTTCATATAGTTTAGGTCATATTACCATGTCATATCATTTCATGTTAGATTAGTGGCATGCATTGCATAAAGCATGATTCTCATTAAACGAGTGAAAACAAAAAAAAATTACGTGTTAATTAGAAATCATATCTAGGATCGTCGATGTGAATTCTGATCTAACATTATAGAAAGCTCCATTTTCAGCACCGAGAATGTAAGGGGGCTAAAATCCTACACCGAATAGGCTAGCTAGTCATTTTTGTAGTGATAGCTAGCGGTAGGGGAGCCTAGTAATGATAGTGAAGCTAAACTGGGAGGATCAGTGGAGTTTTGACTAGTGAGAATGCCGGCGTGAGTAACGAAAGGGGGTGAGAATCCTCCTGGCCGAATGATTGAGGTGGTTAGTCGATGGATAATAGGTTAATCTTCCTGTACTCACCGTAATTACCGAGGGAGTGACGGAGTCAACTAAGATAAGCTTAATTGGTCTAAGTGTAAAGAGGGTGTGGTTGGCAAATCCGCCACAGGGTAACCTTGAAGCATGATGGATAGGGCAACCGAAGTATCTTAATGCCTTGCTTCCAAGAAAAAACTTATAAGGATATATTTAGGGTACCTGTACCGCGAACGAACATACGTAGTAAATGAGAAGATCCTTAGGCCCACGAGCAAACTATAGTTCAGGAACTCGGCAAATTAGCCCCGATAGTAAGTCCTGCAATTTATTCATTGCTTTCTTGGGTGTTAAATTGGTGGTTTGCGCACCCGCATGAACACCTCACATGTTAGAGAGGTAAATTAAAATCAATTCAAGCTGCTTGCCAAACATTTTTTTTTTCAAAATAAAAGGGAAAGGTACCAAAAAGGCGTTAAAGAAATCTAACATAATTAAGTCTCCGAACTCACAATCTCTGGTTTGTAGGAGTAAAGTAAATCTCCTGTTACTTTACTTTGCATGTTAAGAACTTGAACCTAAGTCGCGAATTGGTATGGACTTGGGAAAGCCCGAGTTAAGTTTAGGCTTAATAATCCATTAGCCAAACCATAGGTGATTCACCCGAAATTTGATTGCGACAGTTATCATCAATTCACTGCATTCACATTAGAATTGGCCTGATGTGAGAATGGCCCTCATGGACTTCAGTTATGGAAATCCGCAATTGTGGGCAAGGAGCCCACTCACGCATTTGCTTGAGTAAAGTCCAAAAGTTGACCGATATATCCATTGAAGAAGAGAAAGGAAGTGAGAATCCTGGAGATATTTGGTTGATTCGATGGACATGAAATGGGGGAGATTGCTAGTGAGGGGATCGGCAAACATAGATGGAAAGAAACCGGAAAGGTTTTGCTGAAATTTATTCTTTTTATGGTTGAGAAAATGGCTACTGCGGGAAGTGAATATAAGCAAAAGGATCAGCAGATTGTCTCACATATCTTCGAACCAAGGGAAACGATATATTCAATATAAAAAGAGAAAAGTGGAATTTCGTCTTCATTGGCATGGTCAGAGAACAAGAATAGGAAAGAACTAAAACATAATATGTAGATTCATTCTCTTTCCCTGAAAGCCTAGGTCATCCTTACCTATAAAAGGACCATCTATAGACAAGCAACGGGGATCGGCAATTCAGAGTTCTCAAAGCACATTGAGCAAAACACGTGAGAAAGAGAAGAGGGGTCCTTCGGCCAAGCCTTGGTCGAAACACCGCTCGTGCTATCCCTCCACCATGGAGTCCAGCGACATTGAGCACCCACCGCCACGAGCTCCAACCTCAACGATGAAGCTGCTGTTCGAACGTGCCACCAGCATCGACGCTCAACCAGAGAGCATCTCTGAAATTTCCATCCAAAACTAGCTGTGATCCAAGCTTGCTCGGAGTCTGCTCCGTAACGTTTTAAGCGGTCCCGACAACTTCCAACAAGCGTTTGGGCCACGCTTCAGTTTTGCCGCTAGAAGAAGTTTGCTCTCAATCAACCTTGAAAGAAAGTCCATTCGGTGGAGAGTCTGCAATGGTGAAAAAGGAAAATAAAAAATAAAAATTGTGAAAGTGGTGGGAGTCAGGCGAAGAAAGTGTGATCTGGATCCAAGAAGAAGAAAGTCAAGTGGAGATCTTGAAGGAGAGAGAAAGCATCACAAGAGGTAGTCCACAAATTCATTGTGGTCCTTTTCTCTTTTTGCTTTAGCCAAGTTGAGGCGTCCATTGGGCCTACTCGTCCACTCGGTCAAGAACCACCATCGAAGTTTGTGTTTTGCAGGTCCTTCTCGTCGTCGACGCGGTCGTAGTTTGCTGTCGTCAACGTTGCCGCTCGCTGCCCACTACCGTCCACCGCCCTGTTGTCCCCTGGTTGCAGTCCAATTGGCTTGGTCCAAATTTGGAAAAAATATCCTCGAATTAGGGAAGATGCACATCTCTAGTACATTTGCATATTTTATTGCCTAATGTATGTCTATTAGTATCTAATGTGCATATTTATAAGTGATAGACATATCTTCCAATTAGGATTTATTGCCTGATCCGCAACCGCACATCAATTTTTTATTCCATCCATAAGATTTTAGATGGAATAATTAATCACACGATAATAAAATTGATATTTTGATCTTTAAGGCTTAAGATCAATTTATCAATTTTAATAGCAAAATAATCAAGCTGACTAGATGTCGTTTCCAAATTCAAACAATGGATAACAATGGATAATATCTTTGATGGCCGTGAATGACTTGCTCATCTCGCTTTAGTTGCCTCGTTTATCCCCAAAAATACAAAAAAAGATTGCATTTGCATATCATGTAAATTAGAATTGATTTTCTAGATAGAATTGCATGATAGAATAGTTAGATTTTTTAGAATGCATGTTTAGATGGTATCTAGGTTTGATAATATCTTTGAGTTAAATTGCATGTCGAGATAAACTTCTAAGTTAAGATAGGATTCAGATTAGTTTATTTCCTAACTTAAAATAGATAATATCTCGCTTTAGTTAGATTTTTATTATTAGTAATTTTTAATTACGAATTTTTATAAAAAAAAACACAAAAATATCAGCGCATGTCATATAAAATTAGGTTCATGAAATGCATGTCATTTAATAATTGTTGCTAGGTTCATTAAATTAGAAATTGTCCGTCATTAGAATTAGCCCATTTAGTTAAATTGCATGACATATAGCTTAGATTTCATTAAACAAGAGAAAATCCTAAAAAATTGAGTGACTGCGTGTTAATTAAAAATCATATATAGGGCTTTTGATGTGAATTATGAACTAACATTACAGATGATTTCGTTACTACGAGGTAAGTCCCATAATTTATTTATTGCTTTCTTGGGTGTTAAATTAGTGATTTGCCCACCTCATATGTTAGGGAAGTAAATTAAAATTAATTCAAGTTGCCTACAAAACATTTTTTTCAAAATAAAAGAAAAATGTAACGAAAGGACGTTAGAAAAATCTAACATAACCAAGTTCCCGAACTCACAATCTCTGAGTAAATCTCCCATTACTTTACATAAGTTTCTAATTAACTCACCAAAAATAAATTAGTGGCGACTCCGAATTAAAAAGCAATTGCATGTTAAAAACTTGAACTTAAGTCTCGACTGCACCCGAGGTTAGGTCGCAACATAACTCTTATAAAGTCTTTGGCCTAATTGTCGAAAGCGATGCAGCTCTTACTACTTCGCTGGTTAAAGAGCATAGGCTTTAGTCAATTTAATTATTTTCTGATCTTTTTTAACCTCATGAACAGTTTCTGTTCCAATGCAAAAGGATAAAGACTCGCCTTCAACACTTCGTCTGGGCTGCTTCTTCTTCCTTTTCACATTTAGTAGCACGACGACAACGCGGATGACAAGTAGTGGACAAACACTAGTGGAGACCTCAATGATCACAGCCCTCGTCGAATCGCTCTTTCTAGCTGCAAGAGCAAAGGCACACTAATTACTAAGTAATGCACTGGAGAAATGACTATAGCGCCATTACGACCGTGGAAATGACTAAAGCACCAATTACGATGTGAAAAATACATCACGCCATTCTTTGATAATTCAAGGGAAGTTCTTTGGATTTCTGGATTTTGTCATCCTACCAATTTTCGTCTAATAAGATTTGGAAAAAATTACATTATTCTCTAAATTTTTAAGTTTTTAGAGATAATTGATTGCCTTTTCGACTTCAATATCATTACTTTCATGAAATCAGAGTAAAAACAGTGAAACGGTTTCAAAAACAGTGGGGCAAGGAACATCCAATGCAAGTTTACAATTTTTTTGCAGGGTTATTAGACATTTCCATGTGCACATATAGGACTGATATATACATGGTGACCACCATTGTGGTTTTGATGGATTTAGATCTCTCTCTCTCTCTCTCTCTCTCTCTCTCTCTGTAGAGAGAACAAAAATCACAGTGGTCCTTGCCGGGTTGGGTCACCGTTTCAGGCGGCGGTGATTGAGTCGATCGTCCCTTTAGTCTCAGGTCTTATGTATTTTTTTTATTTGATTTTTTTTTACCTCATCCTATCTTATGTTATAAAAACTTAAAAGGTCAGAAATATGTCTATTTTTCAGTGTTTTGCCAAACCAAAATATAAGATACAAAAATTATGGAAGAATTTCTTATTGAACTTATAAGTAACAAGAGATTTTACAAAAACTCCCTTATTAGGTGATGTTGATATTTTACTGATTGTGGATCATTTAAAACACGGGTCCCATTTTTTTTCAACACCTAACAAGAGAGTCTCGATAAAATTTCTAAGTATATCTAACATTGCTAATCAATCTTATTATGATTAGCTTCACTTTTGGACGATAAAATACAATTAAGGCAAGTTTTAGCATCTCTTTTGCTTTGACGACGGATGGTATAGTTCTAGTTATAATCAAAGATCTCATGCTGTTTCGTGTAACCAATGTTTCAATTATGGCTTCGCAATTTTCTTTCCCTTTTCTTTTTGAGTGAATGATGAGACGTAACGAACATCTGCGAGCGACTCATATCCTGGCCTAGACTCACAATCTCATATGACAACTTGCGAGCAATGAATGTAATTCAATGAACTGACTGTGATAGTGACTAGTATCCATGTGATGCATTGATGATTAAACATATCTTCTTTTCCTGAAAAAATATGGACCAACCGATGCCTTCTTTTTTTTTTTTATCAGAAAGCATAAAAATTACATAATCTATTGAGCATATATCAACAAAAAAAAAAAAATCTTATGGTTTGTAAAGCATGTAGATTAAGCTCATATGAAGAATTGATTGTGTTTATCTCACACGAAGCCTGTATAATTTTATAGAAAAGAAAGACAAACGCCTTGTACGAAACTCCTGAACGAGAGACAAAATACCTAGAGTTGGAGGCAGCACATCTGCCTCCTGTGATGGCGATGGAGATGGTGGCGGCGGCGGAAGTGGCTGACTGACTGGGTCGAAGAACTGATGATTGGTCTCGTACAGGATCAGGCAACTTGGCACCATGAACCGTCCTCCTGTGTACCTGTCACAGCAATCCCTGATCGCCTGGACGCCTAACACCAGGCAGTCGCTACATTGCTGCTCCGTTAAGTCGGGCGTGCACTGCACCAACGCGTAGATCATGTCAGGCCCCGCTGATTCGTTCCCCGACGCATACTTTCTCAGCGAGCCGCCACTCGCCGCCTTGGGCCATAGACCGTTCAGGAGCTTCCTCAGCGCTGCGCCGTACGTGTCTGGGCTCGAGACATTGTCAGAGGTTCTTGCCACGTAAGTGGGTTCTCTCGCAACTGTGCCGAAGAACGAGGCATTTGAGTACCGGATTATGCAGTCCCCGGTGTAGAGGAGTGCCTCTTTCCGGAGGGGGCAGAGGCGGCGCGCGTCGGAGGCCAAGCGGTCAAGGCAGTCGCAGCAGCTCATGGCGATTAAGTCACCACGGCAGAGGCCAAAGACGTAGAGGGTTTGGGAGGCGCCAGAGATGGTGGCGGAGGCATTGAAGAAGCCATAGGAGAGGGACGAGGAGTTGGTGGTGGAGATGGATGAGAGGAGGGTGGTGAGGGTGGTTTGGTAGGTGCTGTTGACCGTGAAGTTGCCAGTCGAACCACAGTAGGTCGCTGGGAATTGGGCGTTTATGATGGAAGCAAACATTAGAAGAAGCAAGAGAAGGAGATATGAAGGATCCATCTTCTTTTTTTTTGGGTGTGTGGGTGTCTTGGGTTTCTCTTTGATAGAAGTATTACCCAAGAGACTCCTTCCCTAGACAATATGACCAGCGTGATCAATTGGGTGCGATACAGAATGCATTGAATCATATCATATAGAGGCAATTGCACTATTTGACACGTCAAGCTTGACAAATTATTAGTTTGAGCGTATATGACATTATTTTTTAAGACATTTTATAAAAAATCCTTTGTACTTTTCCATTTGGATCTGTCTTATTTCAATGTTTAAAATATGTAGAGACTTTAAGTTGAGTTTTAAACTTACACTGTTATAAGAATACGTTCAAGATCACAGAAAGTTACATTTAGTAAAACCTTTTAAAGAATGGAAGGCTAGAGCCATCATATACCTCACTAATTTTGGCCTAAAAAATCCATTATTGGTTTGGGTGGATTCGGAATGGGTGGCCAATATATCATTTTTAAAGAGCATTATCATACTGAATGATTTAAAGAATTTGAGTTTAGTAAATATGAAAAACGCAAGACATAAACCAAGGTTCTAATATGAAGAAATTAAATTTGGTGAAATGTCTTATGAAAATTTAACTTATTTTTCATCGTTAAAATAAATAATTTATCACGTCATCAGTGCTTCAGCAGGGGGGGAAAGAAAAAGAAAGACACACAAACCACATTAACCCCGATTGCCAAACTCTAGCAGGGTTGTTGCAGAGTCGTCGTGTTTTTCAAGGGGCAACCTTCGAGTCTCGAGAAAGTATGATAAGACAACCGGCGATTTCCAAGCAATGAAGAAGCATTGACTCTCCGATGGAAAAGCGAAGACTCCTTTAAGTCTGTCTTCTGCAATTATAATAGAAGAGGAGTCTCTTTGTCTTTTGCGGGTATGATAGAAAAGCATTGACGCCTCCTACCGAGTCTCTGTCTCTTGCAAGTACAACAGAAAAGCAAGGACAACCGGGGATTGCCGAGCAATGTAGAATCGTTACCGGTGGAATCTTTACTAAAGATGATGTTTTCTTAACAGATGATTAACTAGATATTAAGTAAATTTGTTCATCTCCTTATGATTTTAGTTTCAAATTTTGTTGAGAGCAGTCCATGAGTAAAATCCTGAAAGTATTAATTTGATATGGGGAAATGCATTCTTAAGATCGTATGAGGAAGTGAACCAATTGAAATGCATGAAAACTTATCCAAACTTCACTTGAACCATTATACAAAAAAAAAGAGTCAAAAAATAATGTTAACAAGACATTTTTATATTACATTGTTCAGTCAGAAGAAACTTCAGCTTAAATATTCTATTTCATAATTTAAAATTAGAAGTCTGGTGTGTAATGCTAATGGGAATGGGAGAATCCGATATGGTAAATCAAGAACGACCAAAAAGTCTCTGAGCAATAATTCAAACATAAAATATTTCAGAAATGAAAAAGAAAGAACTTGCAAATTTAATGATTGCTAACGAAGGGATGAACCGCACTTTGATCTCCCAATTGGAAGATCAACCCTAAATTTTCATATGATGATAAGCTATTAACTACTAATGATAAAGTTCAGGGTTAAGTGTAAAAAACTTAATTTCACTATGGTATATTGAAATGTACTGTATTTATTTATTCATTTATCAAAAGCTAAAACCCCTGTAAATTTAAAGTACTTCATTTATAGGTTTGAGTGCAACAAGAGTTCTGGTGTGACATAATTGCACTTAACTTTTCGATGCACCCTCATATCCTGGGATTCTGATCTTCTATTCTCCCCAATCTAGATGAATCTGCACACACATCGCTAGTGATTCAGCCTCCCCGACGTGAAGTAAACACATCACCGACTGTGTATATAATCTACCACTTCTTAAGAAATGCTAATAATCATAATAGATTAGACAAAATTATCAAATCATTTATGCCATAAAGGTAATCCGTTCGATATACATTCATGGTTGTAGAAGTGTGATTCTAAATGTGGCTCGAACACGGTCAAGAGGTGGCTCAAAACATACGCAAAAGTAATATTTTGAATTTCCAGATTTTTTTTACTTTTTTCTTTTGATGTTGGGAAATTTGTTAAAAAAGTCTCAAACCTATCGTACATATGACAATTTAATCATAAACATTCAATTTGTGCTAATTTAATCCTAAATCTTTTGACGATTTGTCAATTTAGTCCTAAATCTTTCAACTATGCTAATTTAGTCTTAAATATTTTGATGATTTGTTAATTTAATCCGAAACATTTTGACATTAGCCAATGTAGTCCTTATGGGCAAATATCCAAATAATAAGTTGAGGATTATGTTGGCAATTCTTTAAAAGATTTAGGATTAAATTGATACAAAGAAAAGTTTATGACAAAATTGGTAAGTCGTTAAAAGTTTTGAAATAAAATTGACATAATTGAAAGGTTTATGAGTGAATTGTTGATGTACTATAAGTTTACGACTTTTTTGAACAATCATCCCTTTACCGTTTATCTTTTTTTCTTTAAAAAAATTTTTACTGTTCATTTTGGAGAGTGTAGAGGCAAAGAACACCATGGCTCTCGATAAGCTGGTGGGGCTGTGGATGATTGATCCAAAGAGAGCTAAGAGGTTCTTTTTTTACATCGCACCATTCTTTGATAACTCGAGGGAAATAAGTTAATTCTAATATTTTGTTAGTTATTAGTTTCATCATTAGAATTAGAAACATGTCCCCAAACATGGATACGCATTAACTATGAGTATATTTTTCGAATTTCCTATGAATAAATTTATTAATATTATTAGTGTAAATTCATTGTAGGCTCTTTTTTATTATTTATTTAATTATGAATTTGAATTAAATTAATTAAAAATAAAAATATTCATTAAATATACAACGTGTTCCAACGTATCAGAATTCTCTATTTTTGAGAAATGATGTGTCGCCCTATCGTATCGTGTCATATCACATGTCGGTGCTATTTAGCCTTCTTTTGGCAAAAAAAGTACTTATTCAATGTAAATAAATTGCATGAATTATAGAGCAGGTACTTAAACTCATTTGAACGATTAATAGTGTAAATCTGTATGGAACCTGCATAATTAATTATAGAAAAAAAAAAAAGACATAATCGCTTTGTACCTACCTTTTAAACAAGAGCGAACGTACCTGGTGGCGGAGGCAGCGCATCGGCCACCGGTGCAGGGGGCGGCGCCACCCGTGCAGGGGTCAGCGCCACCGGTGCAGGCGCCACTGCAGGGGGCGGCGGAAGTGGCTCGACCACCAGGTCGAAGAACCGATTATTGGTCTCGTACTGGAACTGGCAACTCGGGGCCATGATCCTCACTCCCATCTTCCCAGCACAGCACTGCCCAAGTCTCCCGATGACTGTCATCAGGCAGTCTATGCATTGCTGGTTGTTCAAGTCCGGCGTGCATTGTGTCATCGCGTAGATCGTGTTGAAACCCACCGATGTGTTGCCCGTCGCGTACTTCCTCAGTGAGCCGCCGCCCGCTGCCTCATCCCGCAGACGGCCCAGCAGCGTCTGCAGCGCAGCGTTGTACGTGTCTGGGCTCGTGAAGTCCTTGACGTAGAACAGCGCGTAGTCAGGGTCGGTTTTGACTGTGCGGAAGATCGAGGTGTTAGAGTACTGGACGGTGCAGTTCTCTCTAAAGAGGACCGCCCCCTTCTTGTCGGGGCAGACACGGCTGATTTCAATGTGTGAGCCACTGAGGCAGGCTCGACAGCTCCCGGCAGTGAGGTCTCCGCGGCAGGAGCCGATGACATAGAGGGTTTCGGAGGTGCCGGAGATGGCGGAGGCGTTGAAGAAGCCGTAGGTGAGGGACCAGGAGTTGGTGTAGAGGGAGGAGAGGAGGGCGTTGAGGGTGTTTTGGTAGGTGCTGTCGGCGGTGAAGTTGTCGGTCGAATTACAGTACGGCTTTGGGAAGAGATTTTGGGCGTCGATGGTGGAAGTAAAGGTGAGAAGAAGCAAGAAGAGGAGATTTGGAGGATCCATATCTTTCCCGTTTCTCTGGTGTTTGGGGTCTTTCTTTGATTAATAGCTTGTACAGCTCCTACACAAGTTTTCTTGGTCGAATCTGCTTCGTCCACGACTTTTAATTTGGAATTCGATACGTATGAAATAATTGAATCTTTTCTTTTTCTTTGCCAGAAGACCAGTGATTGACCAAAGGGAGGCCAGAAAAAAGAAAAGAAAAGAACAAACAAATTATGGAAATTTTGGAAAAATTAAATAAAATTTAAAAATTGAAAATTGTCCATATTAGTACTGACTCTGCCATGTAAGACCATTACAATTGACTAGATTGCCACTCAACATTTTACAGCCAAAATTGATCGGAAAGACTAAATTGATAAATCATCAAAAATATTATAATTAAATTGGTAAATTGTAAAAATGTTTGTGACTAAATTGATAAATCGTCAAAATATTTAGGAGTAAATTGATAAATTGTTGAAAGGTTTATGATTAAATTAGTAAAATTGAAAGGTTTTGGAATGAATTGGCCGTTGTACAATAGATTCACAATTTTCTTGAACAATTTTTCCACTTGAAACGTTTAATGGTTCTAGAGAACCTTTTTCCCACTTATCACCTAACGACAATCGAAAAATGCTTTTACAGATGTTAACATTAGCCTTTTCTTTTTGCAAATTCCCCCTCTCGCTCGATAATCGTCATTATGTTGAAAAGCTTTGCTTTTGAACAAATCATAATGGTGTTCCCGAAGCGAGGCATGGGTTTTGGTTAACGTCAACATCCAATGTCAACATCTAATTTGTGTTCAGGGCTTATATCATCCCGACCGCTTAAAATATGTTTGTTATATACTCGATTCATCACGATGGCATTTTAAATGCTATATAACTTAGAATGCACACGACATAGAGCCCAGATTTCGAACACTTGCCCATAAAATTATGTGAAATATTCAATCACGCACAACGATTTGTTCCATAAAATCCCGACTTTTTCGCTCCTCTCGAAATTTTTTATGATGTTTTTTTGCATGAATCATCATGCCCACTTACCTATCATTGATCTTGACTTATGTGATAACAGGATTATCTTTGTCTCAAAGACCGAGCCACTACGATTCCATATTGACTTTAAGCAATTGCTACGAAGGTTGCAGAATATATTGCACATTATCTTATAACCGATGATTGAGGACAATAACGAAAGTGGAAACAATAGAATCTTCGAAGTTGATCTTTTCCAATACGCGTCCTTATGACCCGGGTCAAAGCGCCCTTCCGTGACGAGCACGAACTATGTGCTGCGTTCTTTTCAGAATTTCAGTATAACTGGTGGCTTTTATTTTTAGTAAACGTAAATTCATTTATATGTAAATTTGGGTAATATTTAAAATTTTAATAATATTCTAAATTTGAACGGGACAGTTTGAAAAGTGGTGATCATTTCTGACTTGGACGGATTGATCAAGATCGAAGAAAAGGGTAGTGCTAATTGGAATGGTAGAATATGATACGATAAATCAAGAATGACCACGAAGTTTCTTGAGCAATAATTAAACACAATAAGCAAAAAGAAATGAAAAGAAAGGATTTGCGAATTGAATAATTGTTATTGAATGGATCAACCGTATTTTGAACTCCTTAGTCGAACATTGACCCCAAATTTCGATTTTTCAATTGGCTATTAATCACCGATGATAAAAGTTTCTGGTTAAGGCACGGCTATGTGTAATCATAACTTTTTAACATACATGGCAAGGAAGCTGTTCAGAAAGTTTTATGTGGGGAAAGTTACTAACGTGAAAAACTTACTTTTTCTATGATTGAAATTTACTAACATCAAAAGTTAGCAACCCTCTGGATGTAAAAGTAAAGTGTTTCTAGGTAGAAGTGTATTGAGAGTTCTAGCGCAACATCCCAAATTTCACTTAGGCTCCATTAATTTGATGAAAATGAGTGATTTACAAAATATTTTTTCTGAAAATGATAGCTTGTACTGCATTTAAAAAGAAACAAATAAAAAATACTTTCATGGTTCACGAAAATTTTGAGACATAAATTATTGTTAATAATAAAAATATTTCTCGCTAACTAATTTTTTCAATCGATATAAATAGTGGTTATTAAGAAAACATTTTCTAAATTATCAATTTTTTGCAAAATTTTCTGCAAAATAAACGGAATCTTGGCTTCCTTTGGGCATTCCTGTTCCATGACTTTGATCTCCTATTCTCCCAACTTTGCATGAAAGGACACAAAGTAGGTCGCCGGGAATTGGACGTTTATGGTGGAAGCAAACATGAGAAGAAGCAAGAGGAGGAGATTTGGAGGATCCATTTTTTTCTCTCTGGGTGTCTCGGGTGTCTCTTTGATAGACCCGACATGAACGAAGGGTTTAATCTTAAGAAAAAAAATATGTTGAAATATCTAATGAAAATTTATCACGTCATCAATAACTCAGCCAAAAAAAAAATATACACACACCTCACATCAAAGAGAGACCCGAGACACCCAAAAAAGAAAAAGAAAAAAAATAAAAAAATAAAAAAAGAGAGAAGAAAAATGGATCCTCCAAGTCTCCTCTGCTCGCTTCTTTCTCACGTTTACCAAACTGTTGCAGAGTCGTTGCAGTTCTCGTGTTTCTCATGGGGCAACGTTCGAGTCTCGAATAACTATTGACTCCTTTTACTGCGAGTATAAAAAGACGACCGGCGATTTCCAAGCAATGAGCAACTGGAGTCTCGACGAAGCATCGACTCTAATGGAAAAGCAAAGTCTCCGTTGTACGGAGTCTCGGTCTTCTGCAATTATAATAAAAAAGCGTTGACGCCTTCTGCCGAGTCTGTCTATTGCTCCGCAATTGCCAAGCAATGTGGAATCTTTACTAGTGAAACCATGACTAACAATATGATGTTTTTAAACAGATGATTAACTAGATGTCAAAGGAAATTTGTTCATCTCCTTGTGATTTTAGTTTCAAATTTCGTTTAGAGCACTCCAATAATAAAATGTTGAATGCATCAATTGACGAGGACAGTGTATCCTAAAGATCGCACAGGGAAGTGAATCACTTGAAATGTGCGAATTTTGATCCGAGCTGATCCAAACTTCACTTGCTCTGCTATACCCAAGAAAATAGTTGAAAAATAATGTTTTTTTTTTTGTCAGTCTTATTTTATTCCGACTCTAACTCTCACTCTCAAACTTTTATCATGCCTCCTTACAGGGTATGGAAATCAAAACCCACTCCTAAAACTAATTTGTTCCCACCCCAACCTCTCTGAGAATGTGGGGATTCGAACCTCCTACTTCACAATTCTATGTTGGAAATGTGGTCACTGGAATAAACCCTAGTCATTGTTGAAAAATAATGTTAACACGAAATTTTTTATATTACTTTATTCGGTCACAAGAAACTTCCATTTAAATCTCCTATTTCATAAATTAAAATTAGAAGCCTAGTGTGTAGTGCTAACGGGAATGGGAGAATTTGATATGGTACACCGAGGATGACCAAAAAGTCTCTTGAGCAATGGCTCAACATAAAATATTTTGGAAATGAGAAAGAAAGAACTTGCAAAATATTTCGGAAATGAGAAAGAAAGAACTTGCAAACTGATTTATTGCTAATGAAGAGATGAACTGGACTTTGGTCTCCTAAGCGGAAGATTGGCTCCAGATTTCGATTCCCGATTGACTATTAACCACTAATGATAAAAGTTTAGGGTAAAGGTACCGCTATATATGTAATCTTAAAGATGCGGATTTGTTTTGCTTCTAAGACGATTTTTACATATATTTAATGGAGGTCATAGATCCTGTGAAATTGTTTTTCAAGTTTGAGCTGTGTACACTAGTCTCACTTTTTAATTCGAATCAAATCTGGATTCCAGGGGCAGCAGAAGGTGGTTTCCCCCAGAAGGTGGTTTTCTAATCTGTGGGAGAAGGTTATCTTAGATCAATTTAACTTTTTGTACTTTCTTTATATTGCCAAAAACATAGAGGGTTCGGGAGGCGTTAGAGACGGCAGCAGAGGCATTGAAGAAGCCGTAAGAGAGGGACGAGGAGCTGGTGGTGGAGATGGAGGAGAGGACGCTGGTGAGGGCCCCTTGGTAGGTGCTGTTGGCAGTGAAGTTGCCGGTCATGAGGCACTGACACTTTTCAATGGCTTTTGTATCATGTTGAACATTTCGACACACTCTCCGATAACACGTGTGAAAAATCTAATACTTGGTTAAATTTTTCGACACTCGAATCGAAATTCTGACATACGAGTTTCCGACACGTGATTTTGATATCGAGATCAATCTTCTCAAAATATATATATGTAAAAAAATAAAACACAATAATAATAATAATAATAAATGATATTAATAAATGGAGAATTAATGTTTTTAGTGCATATTCATTCTAGGCTTATTTATTTATTTATAAATTCGATTCAAATAATCATAAAAATGACGTGTCCCAAATTGTTGGAATTCTCTATTTTTTTTATAAACGACGTGTCGGGATGTCGTATCGTGTCGTGTGTCATGTGTCAGTGTCGGTGCTATTTAGATTATCAATCGAACCATAGTAGGTCGCTGGGAATTGGTCGTTTATGGTGGAAGTAAATAGGAGAAGAAGCAAGAGAAGAAGATTTGGAGGATCCATTTTTTTTCTTTTTTGGGTGTTTCGGATCTCTCTTTGATGTAAGGATTACTCAATAGGCTCGAGCCCTAGATAATATAAATACCATGATGGATAGGGTGCAAAATAAAACGTGTTGATTAATTTTATATAGGGTGGCCATCATGCCTGGCACGCGAGGCCTTATACATTTTTAGTTTTAGTGCATATTATCTTACAAGATATTTAAAAAATATTTTATACCTTTCTATTTGGATCGACATTTAGTTAAATGTTTAAAAGTTGTAAAGACCTTGAGTTTTAAATTTACATTGATGTAAGAATTTGTTCGAGATCACAAAAAGTTACATCTTGAAAATCTGAAAGAATTAAAGGCTAGAGCCATCGCTCACGTCACTAATTTTGGCCTGAAAGATCCATTACTGGGTTGGGTGGATTTGAAAAGGGTAGCCATAATACCATTCTAAAGAGCATTTAATGACCTAAAGAATTTGAATCTAGTTAATATGAAACCACACCAAATAAATGAAGAATTTAATCTTAAGAAAGTATCTGACTAAAAAAAACTTAAGAAAGTAAATTTGTTGAAATATCTAATGAAAATTTACCAAGTCATCAATGCCTCAGCGAAAATAAAAAACAAAAATGACATCAACACGGATTGCCAAAGTTTTGCAACTTCCAACACGGATTGCCAAAGTTTTGCAACACGACAGAGCTGTCGTGTTTCTCAATGGGCAAAGTTTGACTCTCGGAAAAGCAATGACTCCTTTTTTCTGAATTCGTCTTTTGCAAGTATAAAAGAAAAGCAAAAGAAACCGGCGATTTCCAAGCAACGTGGGATTCGAGTCTCAAAGAAGCATTGACTCCTTTCACTCAGTAGAAAAGCGAAGAGAATGACGATTTCCAACCAAAGTGGAATCTTTGGTAAAGGTGATGTTTTCTCAATAGATGATGGCAAGGAAATATACTCATCTTCTTGTGATTTTAGTTTCTTGTTTTATTGAGAGCACTTCAAAGGTAAAATCTTGACTGTATCAATTTGATGTGGGAGAACACGTCCTTAAGATCAAGCTGATCTGGGCTTCACCTAACCTGCTATGTAAAAAAAAAAGTTGAAAAATAATGTTGACACAGCTCACTTCATTCGGTTAGAGACAACTTTCACTTAAATTTCTTGTTCCGTACTTTTGTAAATGGAACCCTCGTGTGTAGTGCTAGTGGGAATGGGTGAATCCAATATTGTAAACCAAGGACAACCAAAAAGTCTCTTGAGTAAATAATTCAACCTACTATTAACAATTTTCCATATAGAACGACCGACGATAATTGGACCATCATATTAACGATTTTTGGCGAAAATTAATCATAATGCTTACATTAAAATTTTGCACAAAGATTTGAGACTAAATTGATAAAATTAAAAAAGTTTATGACTGAATTAACATCCATACTATAAGTTTATGACATATTGAATTAATTACATTATTGATGCTTATATTTGTGAATTTTTAAGCAAATAATTGCAATACATGATGCTTTGGTAAATTAAAATGATTCATAACATTGGTTTATAAAGTAAGCTAGCATACTTTTGTAAGGTATTGAATTTACTTTGTTTACCAAACGAAAAACCCGGAGAGACTAAATATTGTAATTCACAGTTCCGAATAAATTAATACGACTTATTGAGGTTTAGACTAAAACAATTTGCTATCACAACTGCCATATCTTTGTCTCTTTCAATTGGTTCAAATATTTAATTGAAAGAAAGGCGGAAATGTTCCAAACAGGACTTAAAAAAAAAAAGAGAAGTAAAAAATGTCAATATATTCAACACTGTATTCAAATAATTTAAGCTTGATTATAGGATTACGCACTCAATTTCCGGTCATATGAATGAAGAAAATGCTTTATAAGATTGAAGTTAACTTTCTTATTGTTGCGACCTTCCAAAAGACAAACCACCAAAAGGAAAAGCTAATGGATTACTAAGCTTACACTTAGCACAGACTCTTGATTATCCAATGAATGATCGACGAATCATTCAATTCTTTTAAAATGGACGTTTGTTTACACCAAAAAATGACTAACTTTTGATTATTATTGACATGTGAGGCTTAATCAATGGGAGCAGAATTTGGTCATTTATTAATAGAATTATTGATCACTTGAAGAATTGACAACTTAAAGAATCAATAGCTTCAGGGAGTTTTTTTTTTTGGTCGAAAGTAGATAGTTCATTCGATCATCGAACATAACAAGTCTTACAAGACAATGATGGAGAAAATTCCGAACATAAAATTTCCAAAAGAGGTAAAGGAGGGGTGATCAACCAATTTAGAGGAAGTTTGTTGGCACGATGAGTCATTGCCAGCCAGTCCGCTGCTAATAGCTTCAAGGAGTTGACAAAAGGTAGAGTTGACAATTTCGGATGCAACTGTAAAAAAAGTAATCGTCAACATAGTGGAACAAAGCAATCGTCAAAATGGTGAGGTCAAACAAACCGTCAAGATGGAGTAGATGAAACCATCAAGGTAGTAAAGTTAATATAACCGTCAATGTAATTGTCGATTATCGTAGTCTTTGGAAAGCCCCCCACACCCACCCCCTCCCCCAAACAACACACAAGACCTGTTATTTGTTAGCCATATTTTGAATTCTTCAATGTAGTTATGGTTGTTGTTCCCAAATACTTTATCGTTGATTATATTCAGCGTGTATCTTAGTTGTAGTTTTCAAATATATGCCGTTGATTAAATTCTGACGTTGCATCTTTATGTTCTCTAGATTTGACATCGATTAAATTTCTATTAAATTTATGCACTTTTAGTTATGTTTGAAGTGAAATTACTAGTTTCCTTATGTAATTGTTTTATTTTCTGTTTGAAATTGCGGAACCTACCTCCTTTAGACAAAATCGAAGAACAACTTTTGGTGTAAGGTATTTTGTCACGGACACAAATTTCGGCAAAACACCCCATGACCAAAATTTTCAAAGATTTTGACTTTATTAATTCAAAATTTGATCAAGAATCAATCTTTCCTAATTTAGCAATCCTCATGTGCTTTTCACATATCAAATTCAGCTATAAGAGAAGTCGAATGGGTTTGGCCTAAGTTATGCTCCTGCGGGCTTAACCTAATTAAGCTCAGAGCCTCCCTACTTAATTTAGTCCAATTATAATACAATTTATGTGGGCTTAAGTAAAATGCTCTTGACATCTAGATGCAATTTAATATGTTTTTGTTTAGGTAGGGGTCGACCCCTAATTTTCTATGTAATGGATGACTAAATAGATCACTTAAAATTAGATGTCAATACTTATCCTTGAATAAGGACTTTTAATTGCTCTTGAAGCATGTAGTTCCTTCTACCCTGATTTTTTATTTTTTATTTTTATTTTTTTATGCAATAGATATATTTAAAGATTTATTTCACAGGTGATCACCACGACGGGGTCATGTCTTCCAGCCTATGGTTCTTCTTCTTTAGATATTTAAAGGATGGGGTCAATCAACCAAGATGATAGTGGTTGCCAACCCAAATTGCATGCTTGGGCGGCCTGAGATCACAAAAGTCGCGTCTCCTAAGCGCGAGTTCAGGTGATGCTCACCGTGTGGTGGTTGTTGGCCTCAGTGGGCCGTGACATAGTGGTCTGATCTCCATCACCTTTTTCTATCTATCAAGTTGATTACATGACCTTGTGTTCCTCCAAAGCTGAATAAAGTCGAGTGAGTTGGGCTATTTTGTTCTCAACCTCAAGCGGAGACTTGGGAAAGAAAAGTCAAGGCTGTGAACTACCGTGGATTAGTTTGTTCCTCCACTGCTATTTTTCTTGGAAATTTCTTCATCCAAAAACGGTACATCCTCGAACGACATCTATCACTTCACTCATCTTTCTGTGAATTACCAACTTTAGATTTGCCCTCACCTCCCAATACTTAAGTCTTCGCCTACAGGTGTGTCACTTCTTCCTTTCCTTTTTTATCTCACATTCTTCGATTTTAAAATTTAAAACTTTTCTATCTTGTCAAAAACCTTACCAAAAAAAGTTCATTCATGGGTATAATTTTTATTCATATTGTATAAAAAATTTCTTTAAGTTATTTAATAATTCACATATTTCGCAATAAAATGATGATACAAAATCTTTCAAATGTTCATTTTTGCATACATACAACATGTGCACACTTTTTCTAGTTGATATATAAATAAGTAGATGAACTCTGTTATGTCGTACCAATGTACAGAGACCCAGTTATCATGACCTCGTTATCGAAAGACTTGTTAAACTCATTCAATGCACAAGTCTATAAAGGGATCAGCGTCCTTTATATTTGAAAATTTCCAATTTCATTGGTGATAATATCTATGATTGAAGAATAAATATTTGTACAGGCAAAAACTCACATAGATGGCAATATCAGGAAAATTTCTGAAATATTCATTGGACGGTGAGAAGGAAAATATCTAAATTTACCTAAAATTCCCTTAGTTACGATAAATTATTATTAGAAATTTCACTTGGGACCCAGCCGGGAGGAGGACAGTCCAACACGAGTCCCCTCCCATCTTGTCATTTTCTATTTTGCCCGGCAAGGAAATGATGCTCCCACTCGTCGTTTTCTGCATGCACGTGCAAGTAGTATCTACACGCACTTGCAAAAGGAAATTTTATGTGTACGGCTAGGATTTCTCATAAGACCCACTTTCCAGCTCAAGGATCAAGATTTGAATACAACATCACATATAATCAGTCGAGTTTTTTGCAACCGTGTATCCTACTTGCTCCTTTCATCGCATGTAATATGATTTTCTTTGTGTTTACATAAGCTTTTGATTTTTTGAACTATTATCTACATAACTTATGCCACCTTCTCCATCTCCTATCCCATTAGTTTTCTAGCTTTTGAATACAACATGATCCACGTTTATGATTAGTTAAGTTTGAATGCGTAGAACATTCATAACTTGTAACTCACCCGACCAAAGAAGTATATCATATGGAATATGATTTTCTTGTGTGTTTACATAGGTTTTTATTTTTTGAACAATTATCTCTGTAACTTATGCCATGTTCTCCATCTTTTCTCCAATTAGTTTTTTAGCTGGTGAATACGACATAATCCACATATATGAGTAATTAAGTTTGAAGAATATTTGTAACGTGTAACTCACCAACCAAGGGCATATATCACATGGAATATGATTTTCTCGTGTGCTTACATATTTTTGACTTTTTGAACTATTATCTCCGCAACATATGCCGTGTTCTCCATCTCCTGTCCAATTTGTTTTCTAGCTGGTGAAATGCGAATATGACATCATCCATATTTATGATTAGTCAAGTTTGAATGCAAAGAACATTCGTAACTTGTAACTCACCGACCAAAGGCATATATCACATGGAATATGATTTTCTTGGATGTTTATAGGACTTGCCCCCCACCCCAAGGCATCACCATTTCAGCATCTCCCTGCATTAAATACGATTTTCCTGTGTGTTTACAGGACTTGCCCCTCAGCCCAAGGCATCGCCATTTCAGCATCTCCCTACCAAATGATAAGTAGCATATTGAATTGGGATGGGACTTGGAGCACTAGCTAGTTGTCATTTTCCTCACCGGTCCACATTGCCGAAATGACGGTGGAGGTGGAGCAATGTAATGCAATGCATGCACGGGGGCGGTGAGACTTGAATTATTTCCCAGGAGAGAAGACCAAAAGATTCGATGTAATTTCAGGACTTAGAAGAGGACATGAATCACAGACACATCTTCGTCCCTAAAGCTTTTGTCTTACATCGGCGGATAGAACATTTTTAAACGAATTCGAAGTGAACATTGAATATCGAATTATTTCATGTATGAGACTGACTTTATAGTAATGTTAGGTCTGGTCTCGCACATGCTTCGTCGAAATTGATGCTGAACGTGGAAAGAGGATCGAGCATACTCCTTTCATCACATGTAGTATGATTTTCTTTGTGTTTACATAAGCTTTTGATTTTTTGAACTATTATCTCCATAACTTATGCCACCTTCTCCATCTCCTATCCAATTAGTTTTCCAGCTGTTGAATACAACATGATCCACGTTTATGTTTAGTTAAGTTTGAATGCGTAGAACATTCATAACCCTGTAACTCACTGACCAAAAAGGTATATCACATGGAATATGATTTTATTGTGTGTTTACCTAAAGGGCTAAAATGGTAAAATTTGCAATTCAATGGGCAAAATTGCAAATTAACTAATGTCACAATTGCCCTATCTAATGAGCTACCCATAGGTAAGATCACTTACCACATTCAAATTGACATTGAATTGAAGTGCTCGAGCCTAGGTCAAAAATGGATCTAAGCCTAATATTAAAATTGGACCTAGATTTATGAAATTAAACCATAGCCATGAATGAGTCAATTCGAATTTTGTCAATTGAAGCTTAATTGTTTGACTTTCTAATGCTTGAGATGATAAAATTCTTCAAATTGATGAGTTCTTGTGTGAATTTCACAAAATCAATCTCGAATTTGGACTTCTCTTAATAAAATGAGTAAGAAACAATCATCCGTTTGCAAGTTATCAAGGATTGATTTTGGTTCCCTAATTAGGGCTCAAAACGGCAATTTGTATTTTCACTTGATAAATCGTAAAATTGAATGCTTAAACAAATTTTAGACAGTCCCTAAACCAAATGTCAAAGAAGGAACTACACCTAATTATGACTAGAATAAAAGTAATTTTATTTTTGGTTGATTTAGAACCTAAAACTGAAAAATTCATAAATCAATGTTCTTAATCGAATTTTGTGAAATTTTTGACACAAAAGTCAAATTGGCATTAAAAGAAATATATTTGTGCATTTTTTATTTTATTTTATTTTATTTATATTTTTTGGGTCAAAGGTTGGACCAAAAGTCAACCTTTTAGGATTTAGTTGACTTTTCCTAAAATGTTGATTATTTGGTCAAATCTTTGAATTTTCTTGAAATTGATTTGAAAAAAAAAGTGAAATTAAAGCTAAGTTGAATTTTTTTGAGTAAAAAGTCAATTTTTGACTCGAGGTTGACTTTTGGTCAAAGGGTTGACCAAAAAGTTAACACGAAAGTCAACCGTTCGACTTTTTGGGTTGTTCTTGAAAATGAAATAAAAACCGCTTAAAAACGACAATGCAAAAGAAAGAAATGAAAAACAGCATTTTTTTGGTCGAGAGATGGGGTTCCGTCGCGATTAGAAACCTAAATTTTGACTTTTTTTTTTTATATATTTTAATGATATGTCGACTAAAAATCAAGTGTTGACAGTGACTTGTCAAGGTTTATAAATAGTTTTTAATCACTTGTCATGTGGTTTGTGCAACCATTATCAATAAGCCAACTGTCACATTGAGTACTAAAGGAGAAACAAGAGGCAACCAACAGTTGATCTACCTCTTGCTGGACTGCAGCATGTACCTCACCTTGCTGCTGATCTCTCCTCTTTGCAGAACTTCTCAATATGTCCAAGCTTACGACACTTTCTACACCTTACATCTGGCCTCTTCCAACACCTAAAGTGTGGATGATTCTTTTTTCCACAGTACTGACATGAGGAATATCTTCCCCAATTGTTCTTGGAGTTGCCCGCACTATTCTCTCTTACAGCAGCTTCTGAACCACTACTGCTATTTTTTTCTTCCCTTTCCACTTCTTGACTTTTCCTCTTACATTATGTTGTTCTTTGGCCTGCAGAGCTCCTTCTGTACTTCCTCCTAGCCTCATTAACCTCCTCTGCTGTTGTGCTTGCAGAGCACTTAGCAATTCTGCTAACTTGATTTGAGACAAATCCTTGGTATTCTCCAAAGTGGCAATAGTTGCCTCAAACCTTTCGGGCAAGGAGACAAGAATTTTCTGCACTAGCCTATTATTAGAGAGATCAGTGCCTAGAACTCTTGCCTAATTTGCAATGCTTATCAACTTATCAGAATACTCCTTAATTGTCTCAGACTCCTTCATCTGCAGTCTCTCGAATTCTATGATCAAATTTAGCCCTTTCATGCTTTTGATCCTCTCATCTCCTTGATACTCAACTTCGAGGAAGTCCCAAATAGCTTTGGTTGACTCACAAGCCATAATTCTGCTGAAAATGGTAGGTGAGACAGCAACATATAAACAAGACTTTGCCTTTGCTTTCCTTGTTGTTCTCTCTTTGTAAAACTTGATTTGATTGATGATTGGATTGTCAAGAAGGAGAGCAACTTCATAATCTTGTTCCATAGCTTCCCAAAAATCACAACCCTCTAGATAGGCTCGCATTCTCACTGTCGAGGCTTGATAATTTTCTCCATCAAACGCTGGCGGAGCTATTGCTGAAAAACCACGCGATCCTACCTTTATCTTGCTTTTATGGATGGAGAGACACCTTGTTGACACCTAATTTAGGATCAATTTTTTTTATAGGATAATAAATAAAATAAAACATTTGGGAGGGAGATTTCAAAAAAATATATATTTTTTGAATAATGAAGTGCATTTCTTGTTAAATACATATCTTCAGTTCAAAATTTAAAAAATTTTCGGTTGTGTGATTTTGGAGCCACTTTGCTGTTGAGAAGTTGAGGAAAAATCTCTACCGGCAGAAACAGATTCGACTCTTTCCTCTATAAAAGGAGGCAAGGTTTCGGAGTTTCAGTTGGGGGGGGGGGGGGGGGGGGGGGGAATTCACAAAGGAAAAGGTGGAGAGAAGAGAAGAGAGAGAGAGAGAGAGAGAGAGAGAGAGAGATGATGTGAGGCAAAGCAAAAAAGAGAGACTGGTGATTGAAACGTGTGATGGGTTCGGCGAAAAGCAGAAGAGAGGTGAGAGAGAGAGAGAGCAGCGGAGTGAAAGTGACATGTGAGAAAGAGAGAAAAAAAAAAAAGAGAAAAGGGGTGCATCGTCGTCTTCTTCGCGGGTGTCCTCTGGCCGCGCCTGCCCGAGCCACGCCGTCCACCGAGCGCCCCTCACCGTCCATCGAGCGCCCCTCGCCTCCGCTCCGCTGCCAGCATCACCGCGACAACCTGACGTGCACGCCTCGCGCACCGACGCTCCCTGCCTCGTCGATCCGCTCCACCTGCCCACCGCCTGCTGCTTGCACCAGCCCTCCTCGCCGATCAAGCCGTCGGACTCCACACCGCCACGAAGACCCGCTGCCGCCCAATGCCTCCCCGTGCCGTGCCGACCCACAATCCCGCTGTTTGACGCCGCTGCAGACAGCCTTCGCCTCTGCCTCGCTCAAAGCCCCGCCGGCATCCGCGCTCCTCCTTTCTTTGCTTCGCTCCAGATCCTGCGACTCCGGTGGCTCGTTGCTGCCCAACGCCTCCCTGTTCTCGCCGTGCTCTGCGCCGCTGCAATCGTCCGAAGACCCGCGCACTGCCGCGCTGCTGCGCCTCCGAGTAAATTCGTCCTACTGCTGAGCTGCTCTCTGCAACCTCCGCCTGAGCCCCGAGCGTTGACACCGCTGCCTCAGCTCCACCCGAACCGGATCTGCCCCCTCTAGCCGCACCTCAGCCGCGATTGCTACGTTCGCCAGCCCCGTATCCTTCGCCTAAGCGAGCTGCTGCACGATCGAGCGACTTCCTATCTGCTGGATTTGTCTCCTCTGCTCAAGACCGAGCGAAGCCTCCTCTGTTTTGCTGCAGGTGTGGTTACTGCCGAACCTCGCTGGAGCTTCGACGGACAACCCCCTACTCCGGCCATCACGACCCATTACCGAACCACCATCGCAGCTCGGCCACCATTGTTTCTTCGCCATTCCACAAGTTAACCGTGAGGTAGACAAGGTAGATTTTTAGTATTTGGATTCATAGTTTTCTTTTTATTTTAACTTGATTTGTTCTGATTTATTATCATTACCCGATTTAGAAATTGGTCATATTAAGTCATGATAATCAAAAATATTGAGCCGCGAGACGTCGGATTAGATTTTTGATTATTTCGACTTTTTATGGCAAAATTTATGAATTGCTTTGCATCATCATATTAAAATAATATGCCATTGATGTACATTGATTTTTTTTATTTTTTATTTTGGCATGTTATTGTTATTTGCTCATCACATATCATGCATCATATTAGGTATTTAGGTCTATACATATTTCATATTTGAAGTAACACATTTTAGTTTTTTTTTAAGATTCATGTAGAATTAAGATGATTTTCCTTTAATAAAACCAAAACAAAAAGGAACAAAAAAAATGTTATAGATTTCATAATGTGCACACATGTTGCATTCAAGTTAGTGGGTTATATGTTAATATTTTAACATTCTCGTCATGTAGTATTTTTTTCAAATATAAAAAATGCCAAAAAATTAGCATTGCATCATTACGTTATTTTTTTAATAAAAATTATTAGGTCATTTCAAAAAAAAAAAGAAAAGAAAACACCAAAAGTCATTTACTTGGTTAATTAATAGGTTAGTTCATAATTAATCCTATTTCATATCATCATTGTTTAATATATGGTGCATATATGTATATATAGTATAATTTATCAGGGCTGCATTATTTTAAAATGAAAAATCATAAATAGAACATGCATATAGAATTACCATGTCATCTATCCCATGTCATGTAACACATGCATATTTAGGATAATATAAATTAGATTGCATATATATTGTAATGTTTCAAATTAGGTCATATGAACATGCATCTCACATGTCATTAAAATAGAACTCATGCATATCAAATTTAAATTAAGATTGCATATAATTAACATTTTTAAAAGAAAAAGAAAAATTAGGTGTCATGTCATTTAGAAATCATGTTTAGGGCATGCATTTTTTATTAGCATTTTTTTTTAGCAAATGTTATTTTATTGATTGTGCACCCGCATGACCATCATTTGCGTGTTAGTAACTTAGGTTAAAATTAATCAATAATGCCTGCAAAATATTTTAAAAATAAAAAAAGGTACCGAAAGGGCATTAGATTAATCTAGCGTAACCATGTCCCCGAACCTATTGAATCTTTGGTTTGCAAAAGTAAAATATTCTCCCATACTTTACTTGGGTTTCTAATCAACCCTAATTGGTTAGTGGCGGCTCCAAATTGAGTATAATTGCATGTTTACATTAGTTAATTTCTTAATATTAAGTCGCGATTGGTAAGACTTGGGAGAGTCCGTGTCAAGTCTTCGGACTTAGTAATCCATTAACCTAGTTTTAGGTGGTGCACCCAAAATTTAGGTCGCGACAGCTTGGCGACTCCGCTGGGGACAGAGTTAAAACTCATAGTGGACATAGACCTTTTTTTTTTTTTTTAAATTTTTGTTTGGCAGCATAGAAATAAGGTACGCTCCTAACATTAAGTGTTAAATGTTTTTACAGAAAGGAGGTATAAGGGGAGTAGTGCTTGCTGACTCTTTGTTTTGTAGGAAGGTGTTGAGATTGAATGCTTTTCTTATCATTGAAGTGTTGCTTGTATTATAAATTGTTGTGCATGATTTTCAAATTGTTTTAGCACTACACATTGCACACATAACCTACCGTCGGACCTGGACCGCATTTAGGGATTCTAGGATGGTGTTGAGAAATGAACCAACCTCGAACGCGAGACCACGATGTAGAGGTTGCCTTTCTCAACCCCGAAATTTTTTCTTGGTGTCAAAATGTTTATCCTTCTCCGCGAGACTGCGGGATCATGGGATTTTCCTTTTGATTGAGCCAGAGTTAAGAGGACCCGACATTTGTACGCGAGACTGCGACTAGTCGGTCCATCCTCTTAACTCTAACTTGCTAAGCCTGTAGTCTAGGTGTTAAGCCTCACATCTCATGCGTCTGTCTATGTGATTGCCATTTTTCTTTGTGAAGTAAGTATTCTTACCTTATATTATGCAATCTACTTACTTTATCGCACTTTCTTTTGGTCCATGACAAAAGGTCAATCTTAGGTTTTAATTTATATACAATGGGGAGATCCGACGTTCAATTCATTCCAACTCCCAAGATTGAGCTCAAAGGGTGGTGGAACAAATTAAATAAAGAAGGTCAAGATTATGTGGAGTCAATACTGGGACGGCTCATTCCCCTATTGGATATTGGAGTCCATAGTGGTGTCCTGCAAGCTATATCACATTTTTGGTGTCCCGAGACGACTACTTTCATTTTTGGTAAGAACGAGTTTACTCCAACACTGGAAGAGTATAGTGTTATCATAGGAATGCCCCTTGAGACTGAACTTGTTAGGCCACCTCTTGGTATGGAACCCACATCAATTTTATCTCAATTTCTAAGGATTAAAACTGATGAGGTTAAGAAAGTTTTGAAAGCTAATTGTAATGCATACCCATTCTCCTTTTTGGCTGAACATTTTTTAAATCAATCTTCAATGCGCCAAAAGGGTAGGATATTCATCTTAGCATTCTTTGGACTTATAATATTTCCTCATCGAAGAAATGCTATTGATCCTTCGATTGCATGGGTAGTCAGACAAGTATGTGCTGGCATGAACTTTATAAACATGATTTTAGCTGAAACATTTTTATCCCTCAACCGTTTCAAACAAAAATGGAGAAAAAATCATGAATGCCTCTCCTGAACTTTTACAAATTTGGTTTCTTTCTCACATGAAGGAGTTTGGTCATTTCATGCGTCGAGATGAAATTGATGATTCTAATTACCCAATAAAGAGATTTTCAATCTTAGAGAAAAAGTATACCGGAAAATCATTTTCAGATTGGGTGATTTTTCTTAAAGATCCAGATCTCAAGGGCTTCCTATGGTATGCTAAATGGTTCCATGTTAGCGTGGCTCATTTTTCTCACAAGACAGATAATCCAGTTCCACTGATGGGAATTACTGGTGCAACATCTTACTATCCTTATAGAGTAGCCCGCCAGTATCGAGTGCTCCAAGATATCCCACCTCCTCTCCGAGTGGATTTGTTTCAAGCCTGCTTCGTGCGCAAGGATTACAAATACCTCGATGAGATCGAGCGCCTTGAAAATGCATGGAAGGAATGCCATCCTGAAAAGATAGTGGTGCCTAGAAGATTGAAAGGAAAAGAGAGGATTTTTCATGCCTCAGATTATTATATCCACCATCACGAGATCCCTCAAGCTCTACTTCCCGTGATACCTGAAGTGACCATGAAGCCCACTCGTAAAGCACAAATTGAAAATCTTGAAGAAACGGTGGAAAAGAAGGAAGCTCGTATTTCTGAGTTGGTTCGACAGAACAAGAAGCTTCGAAAGACTGCGATCTCCCAATTGTATATAGAAAGGAGTTGCTAGATTTAGGAGTTTAATTCTAGCTTTAGAGTGTTATTTCAATTTCTTAGATTGATGTTTTAGGAATTTAATTTCCTAGGGAGTTATTTTAATGTTTTAAGTTGATGTCTTTAGAATTTGATTTCACTTAATAAAATAAACGATTGACCGTTGTCATGGACCAATCTCATTTGTTATGATGCTTACTGTATTATTTTACATTGACAGGTAACAACACGGCTCATCCAAGATCGCCAATCCGTACCCGTTCTAGAGCAATAATGGTTGATAATACCGAACAAACGCGTGTTGTTGAACAAGCTCGCGTTGCTGCCCTCGAATCGGAGATGAAGCAAGTCCTGAATGTTCTTGAGCAGCTCTCTAAGCAAATCGACTCTCTCCAAGCAAATACTACTCCACTAGCTCCAAAAGTTGAAGTGGTGTTACCACAACATGCTCCCATGGCTGATCCAAGAGATAAAGGCAAGAATACGACTGCAGTTGGGCCATCAACCTCTGAGGATACCTCAAAGGTTAAAATCACTGACACACCTCAAATTATTGTTGATGATGAGGTACAAGTGATACATTCGGATGCACCGAAAACTGAACAAGAAAAACGCATGGCAAAGATCGAGGAGAAACTTAAGCAGCTGCAGGGTTCATTTAGCCAAGGCCCAACTGATCTCTCCCATTATGCAAAGATCAAGATAGTGAAGAAGTTCAAGATGCCAGACTTTGAAAAGTATGATGGCACCTTTTGCCCGTAGATCCATCTGCAGACTTATGTGGTCAGGATGACCCAATATGTTGATAACATCCCCTTGATGATTCAACAATTTCAAGCAAGCCTGACGGGACCAGCGCTTCAATGGTACATTATGAAGAAGATTAATCTCCTGGAGACTTGGGAGGATTTGACGGATGCCTTTTTCAAGCAATATAAGTATAATATTGATGTCACTCCATCTCGAGAGGATTTACTTCGCACTGAGAAGAAGAAGACGGAATCTTTCAAGGCATATGTCACGAGATGGAGAACCGTTGCTGCTCAAATTACTCCAGAACCGACAGAAAAGGAGCTGATGGATCTATTCATGAATACACTCCCGCCTGAATATCGAAGTCAGATGCTGGGATCGACTGCCGAGTCGTTCAATCAACTAATCCTTGTCGGCGAGCGAATTGAAGTAGCCTTGCGTGATGGATGGGCGTCTGATCAAACCAGCTCGTATAAGAGAATCTTGACCAAGAAGGATAAAGAACTTGCAGCGGTGGTTAATGCAACTTATGTTCAACCGCCTCACCCTACCCCGAACACCCAACAGGGAGGAATACGACCATTCTTTGGCCAACAGAAAAATTCTTCCAGGCGTCAATTTACGCCACTTCCTAAGCCTTTGTCCAAGATCTTGCCAACCCTTCAGAAGAAATGATTACTCGCTAAGGAGCCTAAGCGACCTAATCCCGAGCGTTTTCCCAACTATGATCCGTCCAGGACATGTGCTTACCATATGGGAGAAATAGGGCATTCTGTTGATGATTGCTATACGTTGCGACACAAAATCCAAAATCTGTTGGATGCTAAGGTGGTCTCATTCCGTGATGCACAGCCAAACATCCAGAATAATCCACTCCCTGACCACCCAGAAGCTGTGAATGCCATTTTCAGTTTTGATGCCGGTCGAAAGAGGAACTTGAGAGTACATGTGGACGATGTTTATAATGGCTTAGTTCGAGCTAGATACTACTCAGACGTAGAAGAGCCTACCATGTCTCAGAAGGTGCAAAGAGTTAAGGCAATGTCCAAGAAGGGAATGATCGTTTACGCGGATCCTGCCGACACCGTTTCGACTATCACTCCAATAATTATCGATCTGGAAGAGGAGTTTTCTGATTTCGAGGATGAGTTTACTGGTTTAAACATTGGAGCTAACGATCCCCTAGCTTTTGACATGCCACCGTTAGAAGATGCGTCGGATGAAGATGGATTAATCATCAATGATGTACCACCATCAGATGATGAAGGATTGATTCTCGATGTTACGCAACCTTATGCATACACGAATGATAAGGCGGTACCATGGTGTTATGATGCGGAGAAAGATGTGGTCACTCGATTGGGACGCACTTACGCTCAGGCCAACTCACAACCTGTCAAGCCAGTCACTGATGAGGAGGCTAAAGAATTCTTAGCCGTGATTAAGGCGAGTGAGTATAACGTAGTGGACCAGCTTCGTAAAATGCCGGCACAAGTCTCCATATTAGAGTTGCTTTTGACATCGGAAAAACATCAAAAGTCTTTGATGAAAGTCCTTAACGAAGTACATGTCCCAGAGTCCATTGAACCTGAGAAGTTAGAGGAATTTGTGGGGGTCATTTTGTTAAATGACCAGATTGTTTTCTCAGATGATGAAATCCCAGATGAAGGGAGAGGACACGTCGAAGCCCTTTATATCTCAACCAAGTGTCGAAATACCTTGGTGTCCCGTATACTCATTGATAATGGATCAGCCTTAAACATATGCCCTTTAGCAACTCTAGAGCGTCTTGGGTATGATTTGGGGAAAATTCACGCGGCTAAGACCTCTGTTCGAGCATTTGACGGGACCAAAAAAGAAGTAGTTGGGGAAGTTGATTTAGATTTGCAAATAGGGCCGGTGCTATTTAATGCAGTTTTTCAGGTCCTGGACATGCCTACAGCATTCAACTTTTTACTAGGTCGTCCATGGATTCATGTAGCAGGAGCAATCCCTTCAAGTCTTCATCAGAAAGTGAAGTTTGTGATGAAAGGGAAGCTTATTACAGTCCGAGGAGAGGACGAGTTCAAGATTTATCATGAAACGGCTATCCCTTATATTGAACCAGATTGTAAAGAAGAATCCAGTTTTCAAGCATTTGAGTTGGTTTCGACCATTCACGTTTCTCAAGGCACTGCTCTACCCACTCCAAAATTATCAAGGTCGGCGATCATGGTAGGCAAGATCATGGTCGGAAGTGGCTTTGCCCCAGGTAATGGTTTAGGCCGACATGGTCAGGGCACTCGCCAACCAATTGAGGCTGGGCGGAATTCATATACAACTGGATTAGGCTATCATGGTAGAGGTGGACGATCCGGTAGAGGAAGAGGACGAGGACGAACTGGTTTCACTATACCCCATATTAGGTTCACATTCCTTGGACCTGCGAAGATGATGCATGAAGAAGAAGGGGCAATCGATACCTGTGTTCAATACTCCAAGCCTCCAGGTGCTGATATTGACGTCGGATGGGTGGAGGTAGACAAGTCGGTTGCAGACACTAGTCGATTCACTGGAAAAGATGACGCGCTTGAAGGAATGACTGAATTGTTCGAAGAGAATTTAGTGTTTGCCATCGACGAAGCTCGAGAGGATGATCATATAGCATGCAAAGGTGTGGAAATGGTCCAATCTAATGCAACAAGTGCTGATAATGATGATCTTGAAGACTCGATCAAGGATTCCATTGAGGTGCAACGTACCTGGGAACAACATGAAAAAGCCAAGGCTCTCACGTCCGAGCAGACCGTCACTATTAATTTAGGTGACACTGAGGAAGCCAGGGAGGTGAAAATTGGGGCAAGTCTCCCCAAAGATGAGGTCGAGCACCTGATTCAGCTACTGAAGGAATATCAGGATATCTTTGCATGGACCTATGCTGACATGCCTGGTTTAGACCCGTCAATTGTGGAGCATTGCCTACCTACTAATCCGGATGTGCCACCTAAGAAGCAAAGGTTGCGGAGAACTAAGCCTGAACTCTCAAAGAAGATAGACGAGGAAGTGATGAAGCTATTAAAAGTGGGATTCATTGAAGTCTCACAGTACCCCGAATGGGTGGCCAACATTGTACCAGTAATGAAGAAGGACGGTCGGGTTCGAGTTTGTGTTGATTATCGGGATCTGAACAAGGCCAGTCCGAAAGATGATTTTTCGTTACCACAGATAGACGTCCTTGTGGATAGTACCGCTGGTTTTGAACTATTCTCATTTATGGATGGTTTTTCCGGGTACAATCAGATAAGGATGAAGGAGGAAGACAAGGAAAAGACTGCCTTTATCACCCCATGGGGAACCTTTCATTATAAGGTTATGCCCTTGGGACTAAAAAATGCCGGGGCAACTTACCAGCAAGCCATGATAGCACTGTTTCATGACATGATGCATCAAGAGATTGAGGTCTATGTTGATGATATGATTGCAAAGACTCGACCTGGAAAAAGCCACGTCGAGATCTTGAAGAAGCTGTTTAATCGACTCCGTGAGTTCAAGCTTCAGCTAAACCCCGCTAAGTGCGTGTTCGGAGCAACATCCAGTAAATCACTTGGATTCATTGTGAGCAGTAGAGGGATTGAAATCGACCAAGCTAAAGCTAAGGCCACTTGCGAGCTACGACCTCCGTCAACGGTGAAAGAAGTTCGGAGCCTTTTGGGGAGGTTGAATTACATTGCTCGATTCATTTCCCAGCTTTCTGAAACTGCCAAGCCGTTCTTCAAGCTCCTAAAGAAGAATGCACGGGTCAACTGGGATGATGAATGTCGAGAAGCGTTCGACAAGTTGAAGTGTTACTTAATGAATCCATCAATGCTCGTCCCACCATCGCCAGGGCATCCTTTAATTCTCTACCTCACCATTCATAGTGAGTCACTAGGTGCAATGTTAGCTCAAGAAAGTCCCGTTGACAGAAAAGAGCGAGCCATTTATTACTTGAGCAAGAAGTTCACTGTATCAGAGCTGAAGTATCCTGATGTCGAAAAGACTTGTGCGGCTTTAGTGTGGGTATTGCATAGATTGCGACAATACACACTGCATTACCAGACATTCCTTATAACTGAGAACGACCCCATCAAGTACTTACTTGATCGACCAGCTTTGGTGGGTAAATTGGCCAAATGGCAAATTTTAATTTCTGAATTTGATGTGCAATTCATGCCACAGAAATCGGTTAAGGGACGAGTGATCGCTGACCTATTGGCTGAGAATTCAAGAGTCTCTAATAACGATGACAGTTTCCTTGATGACCGTGTCTCGAGTATAAATGAAGACTCGTGGAAGATGTTTTTTGATGGAGTTGTAAACTTGTCTGGTTCTGGTACTGGGGCAGTCTGATATCCCCAGATGGACAACACTATCCAGTGTCTGCAAAATTGATATTCCCATGCACTAACAATGTGGCTGAGTATGAAGCTTGCATCCTCAGGCTTCAGGTCGCAATTGAGATAGGTGTGACCAAGTTAAAAGTGTTCGGAGATTCCACACTAATCATAATGCAAACCGTAGGTGAATGGAAGACCAAGGAGGCCAAGTTGCTCCCATACCACAAGTATTTAGAAGATCTGGTGGAAAAGTTCGACGAAGTTTCGTTTGAGTACTTGCCAAGGTCTCATAATCAATTTGTAGACGCACTTGCGACGTTGTCTTCTATGCTGCAAGTCACCGATGGGTTAGAGGTCGAGCCTCTAAAAATAGAAGTTTTGCCAAAGCCAACATATTGCATGGTAGTGATAGAGGAACCAGATGGAAAACCATGGTACCATGACATCATGACCTATATTCAAAAGCGAGAGTTCCTAGAAGGCAGCAATCCAGCTGATCGAAAGCATCTCATGAAACTTGCCTCCAAATTCTTTATTAGTGGGGATACGTTATACAAACGGTCCTTCGACTCCGTCTTACTTAGATGTGTCAATGCTAAGGAAGCTACTCAGTTGATGGAAGTAATACATGAAGGAGTGTGTGGTCCTCACATGAGCGGTCACATGTTAGCAAAGAAGATTATGAGACTAGGTTACTTCGGGCTGACCTTAAAGACTGATTGCATTCAACATGTCCGGAGTTGTCACCGTTGTCAGATTTATGGAGACAAGATAAATGTTCCTCCAAATGAGCTGCATCAACTGTCAGAATCATGGCCTTTTTCAATGTGGGGTATCGATGTAATCGGCCCAATTAATCCAAAAGCCTCGAATGGTCATCGTTTCATCCTTGTCTGTGGCATCCCAAAATTTCATAATAACCCCTGGATATACCATGAACCATGAATAGGTGATATGGGAGTGTTATTGATTTATGTTATGGCCTTTAGACCAAAGAATTTTAATAGATTAATGCCGAGTATTTTAATGGAGAATTATTTGGGTAGAAATACATCTTATGTTAATGGATGATCAAGGTTGGTGCTATAGGACAATTTGATAAAGAAGACTTTGTTCTTAACTATGCACTTTATAGATTTGATTTTATGGATTAATGTCACAAAGTCTTTTGGCCATTTTATTATGCAATTAGGTATTTATTTAAATGAGGATTAAGATGTATTATTAAAAATAAACTTGGGCCATTTAAGTTTGGACTTTAGGCCCAAGAGTGTTGGCCTAAAGTGGGCCAAGAGGCCCGGCCCAAGGAGCCCATGAAGTGGTCGACCAAGCTGGCCCAAGCCCGGCCCATTGAACCCCATTAGCCTTGCATGAAGATCACCAAGTGGTGTGAGGGGTGCTACAAGTAGCAAGAGGGACTTACCAAGTGTCCATTGCCATGCAAACCTCATGATTACTTGCTAATCATGAGGATGAAAGGAATAAAAGGAGGAGAGAGAGAGGATTTCGACCAGAAGAGAGAGAAGAGAGAGAGAGAGTACCGTCCAAAGAGAGAAAGAGAGAAAGAGAGGAAGAGAGGAAGAGAGGAAGAGGAGACGCCGTCGAGCCCGCCTAGTCCCGCCGTCGTTCTTGCTGTGTTTCCTTCGAATTTGAGGCAAGTGAAGTCCTAAAACCTACTCTTTGCACTGCTGTGTGTATGTGTAGTAGATGGTAAGTCTTGGTTGTGGTAGATGGGATGAGATTTCGGAGCTTTGAAGAGAGATTCGTTGGTCATGCATGCTGATTTCGGAAAGACCAGTCCGACCGTCCGCGAGTTTGTGTGTTGTATGTGACTTTTTATCTGGAATTTCACTTCGACCTCTTCATGAAAGTTGTAGAGAACATCTTTCAGAATAACATACTGAAATTTGAGATAAAACGGACAAGTATTTCTTGGTGAAACGATTTTTCTTTTGGAGAGACTAGATCTGGAATTCGTCGTGATGACCTTCAGTGGTTTCGTGGTCTGTAAAGTAACTTTCTTGTTGAAATATCACTTTGATCTCTTAACGAAAGTTGTAGTATACTTCTCAAGGTAGAACATATCAAAAATTTAGAGGAAATGAACGAAAATGGGTCGGTTAAATCGTTGTCTTTTGAAGAAACTGGATCTGGGAAAAACGCTGCTTCGACCTAGTATGATTTCGGGATTTTTATAAAATCATACAGTTAAAATTTGATAGTATTTCCTTAATGAAATTTGTAGGTAATATGCTGAGGAACAACATACTGAAATTTCAGAGTAAATGGACCAGTAATGACCAAGGAAACGATTTTTCCTTCAACACGGGTAGATCTGGAAAACGATACCGAGAATAGGAAAAGTAAATCGATTTTATCTTTTAATCCAGAACGAATTGGACTACGATTTCTGCATGAAACTTGTACTTCTAGGTCTTAAATACAGCGTGTCCAAATCTCAGAATTTTCTGAGTTTATTTAAGGGTTTAATCGAAATTTTTTTCAAAACTGTGCATGGATGATGTTAAAATCCTTTTTCGGTGATGTATGGACCTGTACGTTTTCTGTGAAGCCTTGTTTGATATGGTGTTATTCACGAAATATGTTTTCTTAGATCTTATCTACATTGTGGTAAATTTTCAGAATTTATTTCCATCGTTTGCTAATTTTCTAGAATTTTTCATGAATAGCACGCGTTCTGTTTAAGCTGGAAAACTGTTTTATTTACTGTTTATTGGATTTATTATGTAAATCATGATATCCTGGATTATTATTCGTGCAATGACATGATGACATTCATACATTTCATATGACATCAAAGGATTGATGGATTTTCATGAACTCAATGAAGTTTTCAAAACCATTGCATCAAATGATACTTTTCCCAATGCATATTATATGATTTTAAAAAGGGCTGCTATCAAATCATTGGCATTGTTGCATCAAATGTGAAATTGAAAGTGAGATGTATGGGAATATGCATTGTGGTGATGAGAAGGCCGTCAGAGGTGTGAGCCGACGATGCCCCGGGAGTGTCGGGATGCCCGGTGGCCTAGTGGCGTAATTCCGGAGGTTCCTCGGGAGTTTCGAGATGCCCGGTGGTATACGGTACGTAATTCCAGAGGGGGGGGGAATCCTGGTGGTATGTCGGTACGTAATTCCGGAAGCCCTGGAGGTGTGTGCCAGGGAGATTCCTCGTGATGCTAGTTGGGATGCGAGATGCCCGGAGGTGTGTGCCGGATGCCCGGTTGTATTTTGAATACATGCTCGGAGGTTCCTCGCGATGCCTAGTTAGGTGCGAGCGATAAATTGTGGGATGCAAACGTTGGTCCCTGGAAAGAAAAATTGATGAGATCCTTGTGAAAGATAAGAATTGAAAATGAATCGTGTGCATGGGTATATGCACATATGGCATGGATATGCATGAATGCTTGATGATGAGTGCATGGTGGTATATGCACATATGGCGTGGTGATATATGCATGAATGCTTGATGATGAGTGCATGGTGGTATTTGCACATATGGCGTGGTGATATATGCATGAATGCTTGATGATGAGTGCATGGTGGTATATGCACATATGGCGTGGTGATATATGCATGAATGCTTGATGATGAGTGCATGGTGGTATATGCACATATGGCGTGGTGATATATGCATGAATGCTTGATGATGACTGCATGGTGGTATTTGCACATATGGCGTGGTGATATATGCATGAATGCTTGATGATGAGTGCATGGTGGTATTTGCACATATGGCGTGGTGATATATGCATGAATGCTTGATGATGAGTGCATGGTGGTATATGCACATATGGCGTGGTGATATATGCATGAATGCTTGATGATGACTGCATGGTGGTATATGCACATATGGCGTGGTGATATATGCATGAATGCTTGATGATGAGTGCATGGTGGTATATGCACATATAGCATGGGTATGCATGAATGCTTGATGATGAGTGCATGGTGGTATATGCATATATGGCATGGTGATATATGCATGAATGCTTGATGATGAGTGCATGGTGGTATATGCACATATGGCATGGTGATATATGCATGAATGCTTGATGATGATTGCATGGTGGTATATGCACATATGGCATGGATATGCATGAATGCTTGATGATGAGTGCATGGTGGTATATGCACATATGGCATGGTGATATATGCATGAATGCTTGATGATGAGTGCATGATGGTATATGCACATATGGTATGATGACATATGTATGGCTGCAAGGTAAGTTATGCTTGAATGCATGAATGATATGTGCTTTGTTATGATGCCTTGATTGTTCTGTTTGATGCAATGAGTAGTTTAGTGGATCTTTACTGCTGAGTGGTTGTACTCACCCCTTTTGGGGAATAACATTTCAGACTAGATAAGATACCTCTGCTGCCACTGCCACCGATAGATGGACCAAGTGGTTGGATATGATCGTGAGGAGGAGGATAGCAAAGGAAGGAACTTTTGGACGCCGACACTGATCGATGGACTTTAAATATACGACTGTTGGAGGAGATGTCGGTCATCTTTTGAAGTATAGCCAAGTATAGAAAACCATGGCATTTCGATGCACCGACTAAAGATGTCCATCTGCTTTATGTAAATAAAAGTGTTCGGCTTTAACTTATATAAGATGTTTAGTTGGCGTGCATCGTTTTCTGAATATAGGGAAGGGAGATGATGGATGTGCTTCCGTTATATGAATTGCGCAAGGGACCGATCTAAAAGATGTAAACCCCCAGGTTGTATGGACCCGCTGCAATTGAAATGGTATTAGAGTGACATGTTATTAAGGAAAGTAAAAGGTAAACGAACTGTGGCGACCCTAACGGATCGGGGGCCGTCGAGGGGTGTCACATTGTCGCTATCGATTATTTCACAAAATGGATAGAGGTAGCATCCTATGCAGTTGTCACCGCAAGGAATGTCGTGAAGTTCGTGTGACGGGATATTATTGCCCGTTATGGCGTGCCTGAAGCCATCATCACAGATAACGGGACAAACTTAAACAATAAGCTTGTCAATGATTTGTTCAGCGAGTTCAAAATTCGTCATTTGAATTCATCGCCTTATTGCCCTCAGATGAATGGTGCGGTTGAAGCAGCGAATAAGAATATCAAAAAAATTCTGGCAAAGACAGCTGATAATTATTGTGACTGGCATGAGAGGCTTCCTTACGCTCTGATGGCGTATAGGACTTCAGTTCGTACCTCCATTGGGGCAACTCCTTTTTCTCTTGTGTATGGCATGGAAGTAGTCTTGCCAGTTGAAGTAGAAATCCCTTCTCTAAGAGTATTGTCTCAGTCTAAGCTGACGGAAGCTGAATGGACACAACAGAGATATGACCAACTCAATTTGATTGATGAAAAACGATTGAAGGCCATATGTCATGGTCAATGTTATCAACAGCGGGTGGCCAAGTCCTTTAATCGGAAGGTTCGCCCAAGGCATTTCAAGGTCCATGATTTGGTGCTGCGCAAGATGTTACCAATTAACCTCGATCCTCATGGCAAGTTCACTCCAAATTACAGTGGGCCATACATTGTAAAGAAAGTACTTCCTGGAGGTGCCTTAATCTTGGCAGAAATGGATGGGAGGGAATTCACGAATCCTGTAAATTCTGATGCTGTAAAGAAATACTACTCATGAATAAAAGGGCTCGTAAAAACCTTTTTCTCGCTCAAAGTTGGTCAAATCTCTAGTGTATAATGTTGCATGTTTTATTTTTGCAGGGGCAAAGAATGGATGTGAACAACGGTGTTCTTTATCTTTGCAAGGAACCTCTATGAGCTTACTTACAAAGAGGGGCTAGACACAGACACTTAACATCTTTGACTTTATCTTTTGATGTGCAAGAATAGAACATGGCCTTTTTATCATTACAGAATGCTTTCACATGATGTTGTGCAATTCATCAATTCCACTTGAAATTTATCAAAATGGACAATTCAGTGAAGGATGTCGAGTTACTTGAACATGCTAAATGAGGCGTGAAAGGCAAGCCTTATCCCATACACAGTCCTTTGTCTATACATTGTGAGGTGAGTATGAAGACGTCTTGTGTTTCAAGGTGAAGAGTTTTCTTGCATGAAGTACGACAACTAAAATGACGAGGGGCAGTTCATTTCTCTACAATGAACCCTTGTTTAGCCCTTCTTTGAGCCTAAATACTTGAAGAATTTCTTTCATACTACCTCTGTCAAGGCCCACCCCACATCGGGGCAAATGGAGGTAAGTTGACATTGAAGGAGAGGGAAATGGATAGAAATTTTCTTGCTCTCACTTGCATCAATCTTCAAGTTATGCTTTTACATTGAATTCATGTGGTAATTTAAATGCCTTAAGATGATGAAGAGCATTTATTTCTCTATCCTACATACTCATATCCTTTGCATAGCCCACTTGAGTCTACAATTTCATTTCTTTTAAACCCAGTTGGTGATCATCCCCCACACTAGGGCAAGGGAAAAGACAGATAAAGACCCTTGAAAGTTTAAGTGTCATCCAAAATGTAATTCCTTGATGCATGCACTGTGCACAAGAATTGAAATAGAACTAAGGGGCATGAAAAGCAGTGTGCCTAGTAAAAGCAAGGCCAATGCCCGTGAAAAAAAAAAAGAGAAAAAAAAGAGAATAACTTCAAAAGAATGTTGAGAAAAGATCCCCAGTGGAATAATCATTGGCGTCAAGTGATAAACTCTTGAACTAATAAGGAAGTTTGTCAAGAAGACAATCCGAGGTGAAAAAACTAGTGGCAATGTCAAGATGATCACCAACTCTCACCCCTTACACACGTTTTGAGCCTAACGATCCTTTTGTTTCTCAACCCATGAACCCAGCCTATATTACGTCCCTTACAAAGTCTCTTCAGATCAGAGCACTTGAATTAACATGGGAGTTCACATGTTTTAAGCATTGCTTGAAGAAGTGCGAGCAAGATTATTTCTTTCTCATTTTGCAGGGTTCTTGACTTGTAAACCCGAAGATGATTACAGAATTGTTCTTTCAATTGCCTTGACTTAAAGAGTCCCTTTGTTAAGCCATTGACCAAGCCCACATCACAGTACCTGTTAAAGACCTCTCAGATTGGTAAGGTCGTACGGCTTGCAAGAAAATTCGAACTCTTGTCGACAAGATGATGATAAGATTGAGTGATGTATTCCCGCATCAATGGCCAGGACAAATAACCCCTCCTAAATGAGAGCGAGTGAAAAAGCCCTTTCACACCAAAAGTGTCTCATTTAGCATGTTCAAGAGATTCACAGCTTAATGAAAATTGTCTTAATGATAATTTTTCCAATGGAAGTTTGAAAAAGCCATCATGCATGGACTTTCAGTGAATTTAAAAAATGAAATGAATTTTTCCTCAAAGACCAAAGGATCTGTCTTTGAAGCCTTGATTTTGTTCAGTCGTCTTTGAATACTTGATGAGAATTCCAAGTACCCATGTTTTCAAATGTCTAGCATGAATTCCAGATATTTGAACATTTAAACGCTTGATGTGACTTTCAAGTGTTTGTCTTTTCAAACATCTGATGTGATTTCTAGATGTTTAGTAAATGTTTTCAAATGTTTAGTGTGAATTCCAGATATTGAACCTTTAAACACTTGATGTGACTTCCAAGTGTTTGTCTTTTCAAACATCTGATGTGATTTCCAGGTGTTTGGTAAATGTTTTCAAATATCTGACATAAGAATCAGATTTTTGAAATTTCAAGTACTTGATGCAATTTCTAGGTGCTTAGAATTTGATGAGAGTTCCAGATCCTTGAAGACTTTGAGCCTTTCAATTATCTGAAGGGATTTCCAGAAGTTTGTTAGGTCTCATAAGAATCATTTCACAAGTACGACAGGTATGTGTTCTTCTTTGCATTCGCATTGGGCATAGATACATTGAGATCTATGTTCCTGACCAAATCATTGCATTTACATGGCATTCTTTATTACATGACCTTGCATTCTTTAGAGGTTAAATTTATTCGAGTCCATTTCTTAAATATAAAAATAAATGCATATTCATTTCATATTCATTTTGCATGATTTAAATTTAGGTATCATTTATCTTTGAAGGAAACCTCTACGAGCTTCCCTTCAAAGAGAGGCGATTGTTGACACCTAATTTAGGATCAAATTTTTATAGGATAATAAATAAAATAAAATATTTGGGATGGAGATTTCAAAAAAAAAAAAAATTTGAATAATGAAGCGCATTTCTTGTTGAACACATATCTTCAGTTCAAAATTTTAAAAAATTTCGATTGTGTGATTTTGGAGCCACTTTGCTGTTGAGAAGTTGAGGAAAAATCTCTACCGGCAGAAACAAATTCGACTCTTTCCTCTATAAAAGGAGGCAAGGTTTCGGAGTTTCAGGGGGGGGGGGGGGGTTCTTCATCCGGTTTTCGAAAAAATTCACAAAGGAAAGCAGAGTTTTAGTAAGGAGAAAAGTCAAAAGAAAAGGTGGAGAGAAGAGAAGATAGAGAGAGAGAGAGAGAGAGATGATGTGAGGCAAAGCAAAAAAGAGAGACTGGTGATTGAAACATGTGATGGGTTCGGTGAAAAGCAGAAGAGAGGTGAGAGAGAGAGAGCAACAGAGTGAAAGTGACATGTGAGAAAGAGAGAAAAAAAAAAAAGAAAGAGAAAAGGGGTGCATCGTCGTCTTCTTCGCGGGTGTCCTCTGGCTGCACCTGCCCGAGCAACGTCGTCCACCGAGCGCCCCTCACCGTCCATCGAGCACCCCTCGCCTCCGCTCCGCTGCGCCAGCATCACCGCGACGACCTGACGTGCGTGCCTCGCGCACCGACGCTCCCTACCTCGCCGATCCGCTCCACCTGCCCACCGCCTGCTGCTCGCACCAACCCTCCTCGCCGATCAAGCCGACGGACTCCACACCGCCACGAAGACTTGCTGCCGCCCAACGCCTCCCCGTGCCGCGCCGACCCACGATCCCGCCGTTTGACGCCGCTGCAGACCGCCTTCACCTCTGCCTCGCTCGAAGCCCCGCCGGCATCCGCGCTCCTCCTTTCTTTGCTACGCTCCAGTTCCCGCGACTCCGGTGGCTCGTTGCTGCCCAACGCCTCCCTGTTCTCGCCGTGCTCTACGCTGCTGCAATCGTCCGAAGATCCGCGCACCGCCGCGCTGCTGTGCCTCCGAGTAAATTCGTCCTACTACTGAGTTGCTCTCTGCAACCTCCGCCTGAGCCCCCGAGCGTTGACACCGCTGCCTCAGCTCCACCCGAACCGGATCTGCCCCTCTAGCTGCACCTCAGCCGCGATTGCTGCGTCCGCCAGCCCCGTATCCTCCGCCTAAGCGAGCTGCTGCACGATCGAGCGACTTCCTGTCTGCTGGATTTGTCTCCTTTGCTCAAGACCGAGCGAAGCCTCCTCTGTTTTGCTACCTCCTCTGTTTTGCTGCAGGTGTGGTTACTGCCGAACCTCGCCGGAGCTTCGACGGACAACCCCCTACTCTAGCCATCACGACCCATTACCGAACCACCATCGCAGCTCGGCCACCATTGTTTCTTCGCCAGTCCACAAGTTAACCGTGAGGTAGACAAGGTAGATTTTTAGTTTAAGTTTATTTTGAGTATTTGGATTCATAGTTTTCTTTTTATTCTAACTTGATTTGTTCTGATTTATTATCATTACCCGATTTAGAAATTGGTCATATTAAGTCATGATAATAAAAAATATTGAGCCGCGAGACGTCGGATTAGATTTTTGATTATTTCGACTTTTTATGGCAAAATTTATGAATTGCTTTGCATCATTGATTCATATTAAAATAATATGCCATTGATGTACATGGATTTTTTTTATTTTATTTTGGCGTGTTATTGTTATTTGCTCATCACGTATCATGCATCATATTAGGTATTTAGGTCTATACATATTTCATATTTGAAGTAACGCATTTTAGTTTTTTTAAGATTCATGTAGAATTAAGATGATTTTCCTTTAATAAAACCAAAACAAAAAGGAACAAAAAAAATGTTATAGATTTCATAATGTGCACACATGTTGCATTCAAGTTAGTGGGTTATATGTCAATATTTTAACATTCTCGTCATGTAGTATTTTTTTCAAATATAAAAAATGCCAAAAAATTAGCATTGCATCATTACGTTATTTTTTAAAAAAAATTATTAGGTCATTTCAAAAAAAAAAAAAAAAGAAAACACCAAAAGTCATTTACTTGGTTAATTAATAGGTTAGTTCATAATTAATCCTATTTCATATCATCATTGTTTAATATAGGGTGCATATATATATAGTATAATTTATCGGGCTGCATTATTTTAAAATGAAAAATCATAAATAGAACATGCATATAGAATTACCATGTCATCTATCCCATGTCATGTAACACATGCATATTTAGGATAATATAAATTAGATTGCATATATATATTGTAATGTTTCAAATTAGGTCATATGAACATGCATCTCACATGTCATTAAAATAGAACTCATGCATATCAAATTTAAATTAAGATTGCATATAATTAACATTTTTAAAAGAAAAAGAAAAATTAGGTGTCATGTCATTTAGAAATCATGTTTAGGGCATGCATTTTTTATTAGCATTTTTTTTTATCAAATGTTATTTTATTGATTGTGCACCCGCATGACCATCATTTGCGTGTTAGTAACTTAGGTTAAAATTAATCAATAATGCCTGCAAAATATTTTAAAAATAAAAAAAGGTACCGAAAGGGCATTAGATTAATCTAGCGTAACCATGTCCCCGAACCTATCGAATCTCTGGTTCGCAAAAGTAAAATATTCTCCCATACTTTACTTGGGTTTCTAATCAACCCTAATTGGTTAGTGGCGGCTCCAAATTGAGTATAATTGCATGTTTATATTAGTTAATTTCTTAATATTAAGTCGCGATTGGTAGGACTTGGGAGAGTCCGTGCCAAGTCTTCGGACTTAGTAATCCATTAACCTAGTTTTAGGTGGTGCACCCAAAATGTAGGTCGCGACACACCTTTCAATTAATCTCACAAGTCACTCACAGCCCCTTAAGATCAAGAAAGCTCTGATACCGGTGTTGTTTTCGAAAGAATAGAGGAGTTGACAGCAAAAGTTGTGTATATTATTCAAAAAACTGAAAAATGCTTCAATATATACTAAAACTTAACCATAAACCCATGTTGCCCACTAACAACTTGCTTGGTCCACAAAACCAGCAACAAACTAACAGAATAGCTAAAAAACGTGTAGCTGACTGCTCCTACAAGATAAGATTGACCAAGTAAAACATCAATTAACCAAGTTCTAGAAAACAAGACATCAACAAATTGACTAAACAAAATAAAGAAAAAGCAGATGGTGCAGTCTTGATATATCAACAAATTTGCATTTGGGGCATCTGCCCCATTTCTTCTCCTTTGCAAGCTCCCTCACAATGAGATCCTCACTCCCTCTCTCATCTTCATTCAGCGACCGAAACTCATCGCATGACATGCCAGCGTGCCACTGCATGGAACACTCGGCGCTGAACAACCTATGGCAATATGGGCACTCACTCTCTCTAATCACCCGCCCATCATCATAGTCCATGATCAAAAGGGCTGAGCAGTTCTGGAAAGGGCAATAGAACTTCTGCGAGTTGAGAAACATAGCCTCGCACAGCGATTTCTCCCCCATGTAGAGAACATGCTCAGGGAGGATTTGCCTGCAGGAATTAATCTGTAGGACACCCTTACACTCCAATCCTGGGCATTTGGTGGTGGTGACACTGTACAGGACTTTGGTCTCCACATACCTGCTTATGCAGAGAGAAAAAGGTGTGAGAACGCACGGTCCCGATCCTGAACATCTCTTTGGCCTCTTTTCTTTCTGCGCAAATCTCGCAGAAGCTTTCTGATGACTCACCACCATCTTTTTGAACGCCTATCTCAACTGGATCTATGATTTTCATTTGACTTCTGTCTGGGTTTGCCTCAGTCACAACCGCCAAAGACGAGGAAGACCCACTATCTCTTTTCGAAGTATTCATATTCATCACACATGAGACTTCTAAAACCTGCGGAAACTGCAATTCTTCAGCATATTTAGAATATTATACTTGAGGAACATCAAACAATAATGACAAGAAGAGAGAGATCATCTTGCGAGAGAAGATCAAAGTGCTGCTCCATCTTTCAAGTTTCTTTTCTTTTAATGTGCTTGTTTTGTGGCTTGTTGGTCTTTTGAAGGTCGCTTTGTTTGTTTTAATATATCAAGATGCAGTGCACTGTGCACGAAACCTTAGCGGAGAGGTTGCTTTATATGATTGGGACTTTAATCCCTTCTTCAGGAGTTTTTCTTTCTAAATCTTACTTTTTGGGCAGTGCTATCATTTTTTGTTTAAGGAAAAGAAGGTTTTTACTGAGCTAGCTTTGCTTGGGTCAAGTGAAGATGAAGGATAATGCTCTCACATTGAAACTTTGGTTTGTTACTTTAGGAGGATATCAAAACAGGAGGTCTTGAACTTTTATCTTTTCGGATCTTTTATTTGCCTTTAAATTATATTTTCCTGCATTTTAACCCTGGTCTAGTTCCAGTCTAACCATTATAAAAAGGCGTGATTATCTTAACAAAAAAGCATATTGGATCTATAATGTAAATGAGGTTGGCTTTGTATGTGTTAGAGTATCGTATGTGTGTATGTGTGTACGCATGTGTGAATGTGTGTATGCATACTTCTTAGAACTCAAAAAATTTCTTATTTTAGAAAGGTCAAGTATTTTCTGTTGGAGGCTGGTCGTAAAAACATGGTTAAAGAAAGTGATCAAAGATAAATATGCTCCCAAAAGAAAAGCAAATATTCTCTTAATTGAAATAGTTTATAGCAAGGACTTTTATATGGTGTCAATCTATAAGAAAGGAAACACAAATTTGGATTAAATCCCCAGAAGGAAAATCTCCTTGTTAAATCCAAATATCATAAAATCTCAAATTGAATAAGATTGATTTTAGACTTGAAAATACTTTTGAGTCAAAAATTTTTCAATTCCAAATATATCCAATCGGTTCTAGTTAGTCTTTTACGCTTGCTATAAATCTCACGACACCATAATGGTGCGGAAGAACTGTCCTTTCTTGTTTAATAAAAATTTGAATTCATATGAGAACAAAAAGCATTTTTATTCTTTATTCAATAACCGCTCCCATATCTATTTTTAAAGTGCCAAATACATACCTTAATTTTACTTTTGGAGACCACTTTACAACTTCACATTTATCATTTTTTTTTATCTCCCTAAAATGCCACTTTTTTTTTTCTTTCCAAATAATGTTTATTCCCAGATCCTAAATTCTCACACCAAATCAAACACTTAAAAGCAACTAAAACTAAACCACCTAAACCAAGTAAGATTCTAAAATGAGTGTAAAAGAAGCGACAATTTGGTCTTTTCAAAATAGGGTTTTATTTAGAGGACTCTAAATAGTCTTAGTAAAGATAAATGTATGTTTAAATGAATTTCTATTGGTAAATGTTTATGTGTTTTTACACTCCTTTAGACTTTTTCTTATACTTTGTACACAAATACATGTATGCTCTTTGGCTATAGCTAGTAAAGACCAAAAAAAGAAGGAAATTAAAACATAATTGACCAATCATACAATTAAAAATGCGTAGACAAACACGTGTTTATACAGCAAAACCACAATGCAACTACAATCGTGCAATTACATCATGCTTTTTTAATAACATCCTTTTTTTTTTCCTATGGGTATGACATATATACCTATCAATTTCTCCTAAGTAAGTAAAATTTACCAAAAAAAAAAAAAAAATTCTCCTAAGTAAAAGATCATTCTCATGTTCAACTTTATATGATTTAAGTAGTGATTTGACGAAGTAGTCTCGTTCAAAGTGGTGATGATTATACAGAACCATTTTCAAAGTCTCATGAACAATAAATGTATGAGCAATTGCTAGGCCTAGAGAAACTTAAATTGATAAAATAATTGAGAATTTGTGTCTCCAGAACTTGAGATCTAAGGTTTGGTTCTTACTCAATTTAACTGCTTCGAGCTATGTCTTAAAAAGGTAATTCTTCACAAATCTCCTAGCATTGATCATATATGTATATAACGGTTTGTCTTTAACTAAATTGGAAAAGGATTTAAGTTTCATGCATAAAAAATGGCTCAATATATTGCTTGAGCAGTACAAAAAGTAATCGCTAGGAGTATATATAGTATGATCTGAATTGCTTTGAGCAATCTTTAAAAAAGTAATTCGTCATAAATCTTCTAGCATTGATCATATATGTATATGACAGCATGCCTTTGACTAAATCAGAAAAGGACATTGTTTGATGCATAAAAAATGGCTGAATATATCACTTAAGCAGCACACAAAGATTGTAATTGCTGGGATTATGTATAGTTTGATTTGAACTAATTTATCACCTATTTTCAACCCAAACTCTAATATTTGGATTTTTTATTAGAAAGACGTAATATACTATTAGTTTGTTTTCTTATGGGTATGGTTGAATAAGTATTGCCCTTAATCTTGCTCAACAAATATGCAAGAACCTTCATATCTATAAACTCTCAAAGTTTATATTTCCAATACCAAAAAAGAAAGAAAAAGCACCTCCATACATCCATAACAATTATTCCAATCAAAATAAGTATAAGATATTGTGAGTGTGAGTAGCATATGTTTATATTATTTTTCATACCACAGAATTCAAGTTCAAGCTCAAAGTCAAGCTCTTCAGCTCCAACTCGAGTTAAACTCGACCTATGTACGAAGATTAAATTTTGTTAATCAACCTTAGGAAAGTGGAGTTTGGGCTTCTAAAACATTTCATCAAGTAAAAGCTCTAAATCATTAGGTCATTTAAACTCGAGGCAAGTGTCACAATCTCAATTTATTTGAGCTGAGTTTTTGAATTTCAAGTCCTCTTAAGTCACACTACCATAGCTCATATTCTACAATGACAAGGGTAATGATCCAGATGCCCTTCAACTCAAAGGACGAAACCTCAAACAATACTCAAAAAGTCCAGCTCCCAAAAGCCTCCATTGAAAACTCTCTCACTCTATTGGCCACTACCCAATGAATCTGAAAGGATTGAAAAGGAATGGGATATGTGACATCCAGATTTTTGGGTTTTGATTTTGATTAGATAAATTGGGCATTTCATCGACGTGGCTATAGTGTTTTTCTCTGAGTTGGCCACTCACGAGATAACTAGACTAGCTGGGTAAGCTATTAAGGACTTTAAGGCAAATAGACTTGAGAATTTGACTAGGAATCGACTTCTCGACCGTGCTCATCTTTAGAGATCATTGCGGCAGAGTATAAAATCGATTTGAAATCAGAGATAGGTCGGTTCGACTGAGATGAATGACCGATCGTGGGTGACTCCACTAAATTGGAAAATTCTCATCGACCGCCATTAATTTGATTTTATTATCGTTTTGGTACCCTGTGTCCGTATTTGAATTCTCGAGATTTTCACGATAATCGAGAGTTGCCAATGGGTCAAATGGGTTCATCGTGGCTCGAAGAAAATCGACCACGGGTCAATTGTCCTAAAAAGTTTTGAAAACTACCCAGTAGCCTAGGTGACATTAAGAAACGTGTCCGAGTGAAATTAACCGCCAATCTAAGTCCGATTTCAGAAATTGAAGAGTCTGTCATGTCACAGGTCATTTTAGGAGCTTCGGCTCAGTTTCAGAAGATTTTTCTGACAACCGAGACTTTTTGGAAAAAAAGTTGAGTTAGGGCCATTTTTATCAGAATTTGCAGAGGACCGTTTTTTGATCGCATCCTTGGGCTGCAAGTTGGATTATATGACGGGAAAAGTCATGAAATGGACAAGGATACATTGATGGATTTATTTAGGCTTCAATTGAAATTGTTTGTTGAGAAGTGAACAAATTTGAGTAAAATTGAATGGGGAAAATAGCAAATTCGTATGCCGCCTTTACCCCACACTTTGGCCTACCTAATTGCTTCTAGAAGGGGGCATAATTGTCAAAAAATCAAGGGTGGATGACAGCTGGTCGTGGCCCACGTGTGGATGACCTAAGAGAGAGAGAGAGTGAGAGAAAAAAAAAGGGAAATTGGTTTTCTCTTCTTCCCTTCTCTCTCCCGTCGTGGTCCCTTCCCCCATCTGCTCCTTCTTTGAAAACTCCATGGAAACCGAAGACCAGCAGCAGCTAGCAACCATCGCGACCAACGCCGGAGCCAGGGCCGCCGTTCACGCCACCGCCTCGCCGCCGCTGCCCGCACACCCTCTGCCTTCCTCTTTCCCTACTATTGCCGTTGATTTCTTCTTCTTCTTCTTTGGGTTGTTCGAAACCCAGCAGATCTGGGAAGCCGAAAGAGCAGCTAGCAGCGCCACCCGTTGCTGTCGCACGCCGCTGGACCGCACGCCGCCGTTCCGCCGTCCACCACCATCACCGAGCTGCCGTCCCGTGCTCCGTTTGCCTCGGCCTCCCCCTCGCTCAGCCCTCTGTTCCAGCGACGTTTCAGACTTGGTGGAGCTCCACCGGAGCCGTTCAGCCCACCTCCGGCCACCGTGAAGCCCCGCCTAGGTTTTGTTCAGCCCCTCCGTCCATCTAGGTCCGTTGTTGCCTCAATTCGAGCCCGGATTCGCCCCCAACCAGCAGCGCACAGAGAGTGCAGAAATGGGTATGGCAGCCCCTTCGTGGCCCGTTTTGGCCGCCTTCTCAAGCCCGGATGCTCGGCCCACTTTGAGGAAAGTCGATCCTCGCGTCGATGTCGTTGTTTTGAGTGAGTTTTACTCACTAATGCCTTCTTAGTTTACTAATTACACTTAAAGGTTGATTAGTGTTAGTTAAGCATAATTAGGTGGTTAGATTAGAATGGATTAACGATTATTAGTTAATTGCATTGCATATTAGTTGTTTGGTTAGTGTACTTAGATAGAGAATTGCCTATAGTATTTATTGGATGCTTCGTGGGATTTTTCCCGACCTTATTCGGGTGTTAATTAGGCAATTTGGGCATAATTGGAATTTTTAGGAATTAAATATTAATTTTCGAAATTAATTATTTAATTATTTATTTCCGGAAATTCAATCAGGATGGCTAGTGACCAGGGATTTTATCTTTGATGATGATCGTGTATCCATTTATTTAATTGGTTTTTACGTTGTGCCAAATGGAATTATTGTATTTATTCATTTAATTTTCGAAATTAATTATTTAATTATTTATTTTCCGGAAATTCAACTGGGATGGATATTCGGTGATCTAATTTCGTGCTGATTGTCGTGGTGCAGTCCGTTTATTTATTTGAGCTCCACGTTGTGCTTAATTAAATTGATTGTGCAATTTAAGGAATTATTCCTTAGTTGATTGAAATTGAGTGGAATTGAATGATTGATTGGTAGATGGCTGAGTATGGCTATTTAGCACTAATCATGCTTTGACGAGTTGTAAAGCGGAAAGATTTGTGAGAGTGAATTGAGAACTCTGTTGGCTGAGATCGATCAGGCACGAAGTATAGACAGGCGTGGTTCGGTGATGAAGGATACCACTGTGCGAAAACGGCGCCTTAAAGAATGCACGTAGACTGTCTATGACTTGTAGCAGGCGTGGTTCGGTGATGAAGGATATCACTGTGCAAAAACGACGCCTTAAAGAACGCACGTAGACTGCTTATGAATTGTGACAGGCGTGGTTCGGTGATGAAGGACATCACTGTGCGAAAACAGCGCCTTAAAGAACGTACGTAGACTGTCTGTGATCTATGACGGGCGTGGTTCGGTGATAAGGAATATCACTGTGCGAAAACGGCGCCTTAAAGAACGCACGTAGACCGTCCGTTACTTACGTCACTTTGGCGAAAACGACACCCGAGAGAATTAATGGAGCTCTGTGACTAAGTATACTATTGGAGGTTATGTGGGATGAAGTGAATGATCTAGAAATGATCCGACTGACTTGTAATCGACTAGGTCGATTGATCGATGATTCGATCTGAGTGTGATTTGATGTGATTCATTGCTTGGGTCTGATGTTGTGAATTGATTGATTGAATGGAAATGACCGTGAGAGGTCTTGTTGGCGTGTAATCGACTAGGTCGATTTGATCGATGCTTCGATCAGTGATAGGGTTGCTTGGATGCCTATTTGATCTGTGCTAATATGCAGGTGGAATCTGAGGCTAAGGTAAGTCCTCTGACTCGTGCTGTGCATAGGCAACCTGGACGGTGTATTGGTTTACTAATCGGGTCTTAGGGGGTAGAACTTGCTGAGACGTTGTCTTAGTGGTTATTGAATAACCATTTCAGGACCCGGATGAGGAGCCTAAGGAGGAGGAATCTGATGAGGAGATCCCTGATGAAGAACCCGAAGAGGAGTACATGGAGGAGGACCCCGAGGATGACCCCGAGTACGACCCGTATGAGGACTGAGATTCCGTCCTGTCTTGTCAGACCTGGTCTGCATGTGAATAGATGTTAGATCAGACTTACGTATATATAGTATTGTTGAATACTATGAGATGCGTATAAAAAGGTGTGGTTGTAAATTTTCAGTATGAAAAATATGGCCTGCTTTTCTATCCCATTGTTCGACTGTTCAAGCCCTTCAGGGATAGCCTTTTAGCAGAAAACCACTCAGCCTTTTAGTTCAGAGCCTAGAGACACTCAGAGATGCCAGGATGGAGTCGTTTCTAGTCTACCAGAGCTGCATTTTTCAGAGGATCCTACCAGACTGGAGAAGAAGAAGAATTTAGAAAGCCATAGAGATTTTGCACAAAACACTCACTTTACTTTAGGGGACTCTGCCCAACACACTACACCCTCCTTGCCTTATATAGACAATAAGAGGTCACAAACACAAGCAAGGACCAAGCTCACGGTCCGAATACAAGCAGGCACCGGAAACTTCCGGAGGGAATTATTCACACACTATGAACAAGGATCGTATTGTGGAAGATTACTTTCCCTAGTCTAGTGCTACAAAGTAAAAGTGAACAAGTGATCTCACATAAAGTGAAATTGTACGGACATCAGCGGATTCAGCGGTCTCGTCCGTTACAAACATTGTAGTCATAGTCGGAGTCATCCGAGCTGTGTACTGTTGCTAGGCAATGTTCATCATATTTTTGTTCAAGTGCTACAAGGTCTTCTGGTGAGAGGATTTGGTTCAGCTGGTGTGATGAGGATGCTTCTTCGTGTGCCCAGTGTGATGCTTCTTCTTGTGCCCAGTTTGTATTGTCATCTCCTGTAGTGTCGGCAGGAATACTTGGTCAGCGTTTGAAGGTTGAGCATAAAAAGATGTGTTCATGCTTTGGTCATAGGGATCTGGGAAAGAGGACCTCCCCACCTAGCATGGGGTCCCGGGTTGATTGGACAATGTCATCTCGCTTCTGTCATATCATGCTCCTGTGATGACGCGGCTTGTCTAAACTCTTCGAGCGCTTCTTTAGATTCTGGGGCTAGATCATAATGATCCCATGCAGCAGGTTCATTATAATTCCAGGTTTCTACATGGATGGTCTTGTTTTCCTGGCAGAGGATTCTTTGGAGTTCTCGGTATTGGTGTTCACAAAATTTAACAGTCTTGGGTAAGACCGGTGGATCCGAGCTTCTCATTGTCTAAGTGAGGTCTATAGGATGTAGTTCCTATTTCTTGTGGGGCATGGATGATGCCGCCATTATTTCCGGAGAAATACCATGGACGTCGAAAAAACAAGATGGTGTGGACTTCGGGATTTGGTGTCATGGTTCTTAGTTCTTTCTCCAAAATTTGTTTCCAATAAGTAGGAGAATAGAACCAAATTTGAGAAAGTCTAAGAGATTTTTATCACTTTCTCTTTCGACATTTCTTCCGAGTAAGAATATTCTCGGTGAGGTTGGCAATGAATCTTCTCGGTTGGAATTTCAATGGCTATTAGGTACTTATTGGTTAAGTACCATAATAACGTTTTGAGTTGGTCGAGAAATCATCTTCCTTCCGATGAGAGGATGTATGAACGGAAAATCCGAATTTAACCCAAAAGGATAAAGAATCGAACCTCCATTGAATCTCGAACAGTCCGCATGGCATTGCCACATGAGGTTTCCAAGATTCTCGAAAAGACTGTCATTCGGATTTGTTCGATAATCTCTTGTGGATACTTCCAGCCTTGGCAAGTCTTTGATTTTCTCTATCTTGTATTTCACACCATGATTGAGCATATGGAAAGCAGGTCTTTTGATGTACATGTTGATTTTCGCTGGTGCTTTTGGCCTTGACAAGAAGTCGCAAGCACATTCTTCTTTCCAGAATATGTTTGGTTTCAAAAGAATATTTTGAAAACCATTCACCCCATCGAAGCAATTGAGAGTTTGGGATTTGCTTCGTTTAAACTTGGTCATCGTGGGAAAGATGCCATGTCTAATTCCACTAGGAAATGGTGGCCGATGAGATGGAATTCGAACTTTTTGATTCCATTTTTTACCGCTAAAATTTCCTTAAAAGTGGAATGATAGTGCATTTCAACTCGAGGAAACTTTCCACTTTTATGAGCACAAAGATGCCTCTTACCATCAATTTCTTCAAGCGGGATGGCGCCAAAGATTCGTCATCGGCGCGTTTGGAGAATTCTCTTTCCCGTTGATGGTATTTGCGGTGGTGGGAGATTTTGCATTATCTCCTTGAGTTCGCCGACGCTTTAGTCTCGAGCTTTTCCCCGGGTGGTAGGGGATGTTTCTTTAGCATTGATTGGAGTGGGATCGCGGCTTTGCAATGTTTGGAACAAAATCCCCGAGATAATTAATTATCCCAAGAAATTGCTTGGACTTGCTTTGTCGTGAAGTTCTCTTCGGAAACTTCAATAATTCTTGAGCAATATGTGGCCTTGGATAGTATGTACCTTTGTTGAGGTGCATACCAAGAAATTCAATTTTGTCTGGGCAATATTCATTTTTCTTTGAGAGAGCATAATGCCATGCTTGCTCACGATTTCGCGAACCGCTCAAGAAGTTGACGGTGCGGCTCCGCTCATCGTGGTCAGAGAGAATGTCGTCAATGTAGATTGCCGCACTTGACAAAATTGGTTGGAAGATTCGACACATGGCCTTTTGGAATAGCGATGGTGCTACCTTTAGGCCAAAAGGAAGAACTTTCCACCGGAAATGTTGGTTTGGAATACGTAATCCCGTTTTGGATCTGTCTTCACGATGGATGCCCAATTGCCAAAAAATCCCTTTAAGGTCGAATTTGGAATAGATGTGGGCCTTGGTTAGGCCAAGAAAGAGGAGTCTCGGGAGGGTAAAGGGAACTTATCATCTTGGAGAAAGCAGTTGAGAGGTTGGTAGTTGATTACCAATCTCATTTTTCCTCTATTTTGCTCTGCACGCTTATTGACATAAAAGGCTTCACAAGCCCATTGAGAGTTAGAGATTTCAATAAGGCCTTGTTGCAATAGTTCTGAGCATTCTCTTTGAGCCAAAGCCTGGTGTTCTGTCTTCATTCCCATGTGACTCGCCTTGGTTGGGTTGATATCTTTATTTTTTTTAAAAGGAAGTCGAACAAAGAACTCTGGGTTTTCCCATAAGGGATGAGAACATTTCTGGGCAAATTCAGAATGAGATTCTGAACAAGATCCTAACAACTTTTGCATAATCGGATCTAATAGACTCATATGGATGGAAAAGAGTCTCTGAATATTGACAAACTCAGAGAATTGGTTTTTATACCTAAGACCTTTTCCAGGAATGATGCGAAGTTGAGAAATCTGAGTCATGATGTCCCACCCGATTATCAAATCTTTATTGGGGAGATTGGATCCATATATCTTTGTGGTTATGGAACACTGAGGGAAGAATTGAACAGTCACAGGAGTGGTTCTGACATTTGTGGAGAAAGTATCTCCAGAAGCAGAGTTGAAATATCGGACATAAGGAATCCAATATTCTTCAGGCAGCACTTTTGTGTCTAAAATGGAACAACTTGCTCCGGTATCAATGAGTGCAATAACAGTGATTGGCTTGGCAAATTTCGAAGTGAGGATTTTCACAGGGAAATGGGGACAATGATTTTGAATTGAAAATATGTCAGGGGTTTGTTCTGAAGATGTGGGGGATATATGGAAAATATCTTCGGATTCTGAGTCAGAATCAAATTCACTAGTAGTCTGGTAAGAAGGAATAACACAAAGAGTTTGTTCGGATGGTTCCTCATCAGCAGAGAATAGGGATTCAATATCATCATTTTCAAGAGAGATTCCAGTTTCACTTTCAATGTGATGAATGAGACGATTCTGACATTTTCTTGCTTGGGGACAATTTTTGGCAAAGTGTCCTTTCTGATTGCAGATGTAGCAACGATTTGATTTCTTGTGGCCTTTGCGATCCTTACTTTTACGAAGGTATCGCCATTTCTTCTTTCTCCGGAAGTTCTTGGAGCTATCTTTGGGATTTGTTCCGAGCCTCTTAAAATGTTTCTTTTTCTTGGAAAACTTTCCACAAGTTCCATCACGTCTTGCTTAGAACATTTGATCTTCAATTTCGGCGAGAGCAGCCGCTTCAAGGCCTTTGTCGTCGTTGATGTAGGTGCGTACCATTTGACGCTTTAGGCACAATTCTTCAAGGCATAGATGGATTTCATGTTGTATTTCTCCTGTGGGAACATCCCGTATGCGTGTCGTCTCCCGAAGAAAACTCTTTCAACCATTTGGGATAGTTCTTTGGGAATGGAAGATAGGAAAACATACTTCAAGTTTGAATCGCCCTCCAACTGTAAAAAAGCTTAAGCATTTCTCGATAATGCTTATCAAGATACTTTTTCTCGGAGAGAGCAACATTTTCTTTCAAAGAATTCTCTTCTTTTCATTTCTACAAGGTCAGGGCTTTCCTACGAAGAAATGATATAGGAGAGTAATGGCATGGCTAAAATCGGGTGACATCAAGAAATGAATTTGGTCTTGTTCGATACCGATTTCCACCGAGAATTTGAGGCTTCCCGTGAACCTCGTAACAAAATTATAAAGGACATCATTCATGTCATGATTGGTGATGGACTGGGTGGTTAGCCAAGCATGGAATTCTTCTAGTCTTTCTGGCCATTTATGATAATGAATGTCATCGATGGTAAAAAACTGTTTTGATGCCATGGACACATTCTGTCCAGGATTGTTTATGTTAACAACCTCTGGTTCAGAATAGTTTGATTCCATATCTTCATCAGCCAGGAATATAGATGAAACTATTGGGTTAATAGGAGGGGGATCAATAGCAGAAATAGAGAAAGATGAAGATGAAGATGATGACAGAGATACCGATTCGATTCGATCGAAGTTTTAGGAGAAGTTTGCTCTTGGAAAAATAATCGACCATCCGTGATGGCGGGAATGGCAGATCAGTCGTTTCTAAGTACTTAAATCCTTTAGAAAGGATTCTAATGGATTTGATAGCATCATCTGATCTGGCTTTTCTTTTATCACTAGCGAGCATGATTCTGTCGGCACTTGCTCTTTTCCTTTGTCCTTTCGGAGATTTTTGAGACGATTTCGCATTTCTGCTACATCTGGTTCTTTTCTGAAGGGATCTTCTGGGATGTTGGCAAAAATAGACTTCTGGGGTGGTGGAGGCAAATATCCAGTTCTTCGGGGATGCAAGTGGATCAAAAGGTCTGAACCTTCCTTCTTCAAGGAGTTGGATTTGTCTTTTGAGCTTTTCTATCTCCGTCTTTGGGCTCTCTAGATGATGATACCCGAAATGTTGTCCTGATTCCAGGGCATGCAGCCTCTTTTGGAATTCAGAAATTATTTTCTTGGTGCTTTCATCATACTTTCGGAGATCTTGTTGCACATTCCCAATCTTGGAATCAATGGCTTTGAAAGCATTGTTATGTGCTAACAGGGTCTCTGATTGCCAATTTAGAACAGCTTCAGCAGCAGGAATCTTTCTGTGCCTTCCTTGTTCATCCACATCAGTGGGAGTGGGAATTTTAGGAGTATGGCGGAATCTTCCTTGTGGGTCAATGAATTCTTCCAAAGCTGGGAATGAGAGTTTCGAACTTTCTCAGACAAGGGGAGGAAATTTTGCTTCATGGAACATGGCTATGGAAGAAGTGGGAGGTATATCTGCTGGAGTCTCAAGTGAGTAAGAATGCTTCTTAGCCCATTTTAGGATTGGCTTATAAAACGGGGAGAGAGCTGGCTTTTTCTGGGGAGGAGATGGTGGGGATGACGGTAGGTGAGTTGGTGAGACTAAAGGTGGAACAGTAAATTCTGGTGGTGGAGGTGGTGCATAAGAGACCATGAACTGGTATTTATCACATTCGCCAAGAGTATCAACGGATGAGTCTCCATTTAAGTATCTCTGGTATATGGGATCTTTCCTCTTCTTCCTTCGAGGCGGAGGCTTGTCATATGGGTTTACCTCGTCGGGAGAGTTTATGCAGTAAGAGCATTGACAAAAGGGGTCCCAAAAACAATGACCATGTTGGTTTTTGTAATAATGGACAGGATGCCCATCATTGTTGAAGTGGCGAACAAACTTTTTTGGATCTGGCTCGGAAATTGACTGAGGAACACAAGGTTCAATCATGAAAAGGGTTTGGAAGATAGAAAGGCTTTCTTTTTTTTCCTTGCCAAATTTGATGGAAACAGTTCCATCTTTCTTTCGGACAAATTCAGAGTCCGAAGACTGGAAAGGTTTGTTACTTTGGTGCAGCTTTTCATAGTTCGTGATCCAAGTCTCTGGAAGGAGAGTGGCTAACTTCTCCTTAGGGATTTGTCGGGGACATGGATACGGAAGCTTGATCATTTTGCATGGAGATGAACAGGCATCTTCATTTCCATTGTTGAAATTTAGATCAAGAGCATGGTTCTCGCACTCGATAAACCATTTGGTAATGGAGTGTTGCAAAAGCAATGAATCGGCGGTTTGAGGAGCTCCGGTGAGCTGAATTTGTACCTTCATAAAAGAAAGTAGTGTGGATCCGAAAGAGCGATATTGAAGTTAGGATATAGAGTCACAAAAACCGTGCAAAGCATTCGGGTGGTTTGGACAGTGCCAATACAAGCATGCTGGTATTCCAAGAATCTAGTATCCAATAACGCTATTCTGGCAACAACTGGTAAACCCTTGCGGCCATGAAAGGTGAGAGCAAGACGAATAGCACCATAATGAACATAAGTATATCCCTGTTGAGCCCATTGTCTGGGAAACTCTGGAGGGATCTGAAGAGTAACAAAGTACTCCTTTTCGCAGCGGGAATAGGATCTTTGGTCGAATTTGGAGGACCGGACGTACTCTTTTACTTGCTTTGGGGTTTGGTGGATAAGTTGGCGGATGGAGCGGATGGGTGAAAAAGATGAAGTAGGCTTAGCAAAAGCGGAGTATGGATTCATAAGGGGAAGCCGGGGTTTCGTAAATCTTGGTTTCATCGCTAAGAGAGACTTCGTAGAGATAGTCTATTCTCGGAGGCATTAGAGACCCTAAATTCGAAGAGCTTGAAGGAGAAGGAGCGAGAGAAACAGGTGCTTCGAGGATTTCTGGTTCTGTAGACATGAGGTTAAGAGATCTTCTCAGTACTGGATTCACCTACTAAGCGCATGGAACTGATAATATTATAAACGAAACCATGGCTTTGATACATAGTCCTGGGATATCGCATTTTAAAATTGACCAAAAGTAAGGGATGTGCGCGTGCCTGAGGATCGGGGTGTGACATCCCCTTTTTGTGGTATCAGAGCAATGGTTAGGTATTGGAGTGATAGGGTGCGATGACCTATGGGATAGTAGTAGGAAATGCCTTTAAATTCATGACTGGTGCATGTCTTTGATAGCTGATTGGTAGAATTGTTTGTCGTGTGAGAATCGTTTGCTTTTAATCGCTGTGGATTCAGAAGGCAGAGTGTTGACTCTGGCCAGCTCGAGCGTATGAGTGCCACCGCAGGTTGGTACGAGTGTAGCAGCGTTGAATGATCCTAAGTTGGATAAGATCTTTCTGATGCAAGTGTTCCTTGGGATCTGGATGAGCCAGTAAGATCAGGATCAAGTTGTTGTTGTTGCTACCTTTGCTGAGGTCCAACCTGGAAGGATAATCAAGGAATAGATTTGGAAGGGTATTCTATTTCACCCAATAGGAAGAGTGGAATAGTCAGGTCAGCATTCAGATAATGGAACATGTTGTTCCACGGAATACGGTATGGATCAGTCTCATGTATTTTGAGGATAGGAATTTGTGGTAAGTATCGCCAGCACGGACAGCGATTTATGGGGTATCCGCATAAGTAAATGAAATCTCGACAAGGGATACTGCGGACAAGTCAGAAGAAGTGCGCCATGGAACGCACTGTGGAATTTTTGGGATAGGTCTCCGGTACAAGAAATAGTGCATGCTAGCACTTGACAGGAGGTAGGAGATTCACCAGATTAGTGTCGAAATTGTGGGAGGAATGCATGGATTAATCCTGTGTCTGAGAATGGCTAAAACGTGCTATGATGGTAGTCAGCACGGCTGTCAAGTGAAAAACTATCAGTGTGAGTCCAAGGGAGCATTGATACCGATACTGCAGATAAGACGCCATTAGGATGGTAAATGGAACCGGAACAGAATCGACCATGCTTTATTCAATGGAAGAATGTTTTGAGGTTATTTTATCGGAATGGTGCCAGAGAGTATCGGGAATGCAATTGTGGAATTTCAGTTGTATGTTAAGGTTGTAAGAAAAGGATCACTGACTAGAGCTACACTTGATTGGTCGTTGGTGTTAACTTTATCGCCGAGTGCGAAAAGAATTAACTCTTAGAACATTTTGTGATGATAAATTGTCATGGTGGAGTAACCCAGATTGTTTCAGGAGTAGGTGGAAGTGTCGAGTCTTACTGAGAGTTGAGAAGGGTCCTCGATTTCTTTAATCTCGCCACTTGAAGCAATCCGTTTGTTCGATGGAGATTGCCGAGGTTACTTGGTGGTGGTTATAGTTAAGACAGATTGGAGAATTGGAGATAGAAGACATCTCAGTGATCTAAGAATTTCTAGATGTGTTGTCATAAGAACTATCAGACCGTTGCCAGAGGCAGAGATAGAAATTACGATCGAGCTAGCACCAGCATAGAGCCACTCTCGAAGGCTTCTTACCAGTTATTGTGGTTTGAATTGATAGAGCCGAAGGTACGGATGTGAGGATTGACGAATGAGGAATTCATGCATATCGGTGCATTACCTAGGCGAAACATCAACCTCATAGTGAGAAAGAAAGAAAGGTGGTTCGTTGCAATTATGCATCAACTATAGTTGACCCAATCAAGTGACAATCAAGGATAAGCGTTCATTGTCAAAGATCGACGAATTGGGTGACTTGTTATAAGAGTGTTGATGTCTTCAAGGATCGACTTGAGGACAGGTTATCGTCAGTTGAGAACCAGGAAGGAGGTGAAGGAATCTTCATGGACCCAGCCAATATCGAATCAGTTGCGTTGCTAATGGACCGAGACCGACAACAATGTCAGAGATCAGAAGCTGTGGGGATTGGACAGATTACTACAGAATGTTCGTGAAAGAATTTTTCAGCATCAATATCATTACGGGCTTGACCTCTTAAGAAAGAAGAGAAATTCATAGGCATAGACAAGTGCAGAGATAATTGACAGAGCTTAAGTAAGAACAGACTACCGCACTTGTGCTAAAATTTTCATTTGGCTCTGGAAAGCATGAAATCTTTAGTGATGTGTCTCACAGAGGACTGGGTACGTATTGATACGACATGAGAAGATTGTTGCATACACGTCATACTAGTTGAGACCCATCAAGTTGAGTATGAGACGGTGTCGTGAATCAGAATTTTGGCAGGACTATAATAATGATATCCACCTTGGATGAACGAAATGAGTCATTAATGTGTTGAGCTGAGAGTCTTCAATTGTGCATAAACTGGCTAAAGTATAGACTTTACTTGAAAAGGGTTCGAAATTTGGTTTTCAAATTTGAGGTAAGCTACCTTTTGAATTTTATAGCCACCCTCAAAATTGAACCAAATGTTCAAGTTAGAATCGGCGCCAAATTGACAGACAAAGATTGTTCAGAAGATCTTATATGAGGACACTGGTAAGAAAGAATCTGACTTTAAGACTTCTGAGGATGGAACGTTCGGGTTCCATGAGGGATCGAGTGCACTTGACATTGTAGCACTCGGGGAAAAGATCTTGTCAGAAGTTCACTAAAGTTTTGCAAAATTTGGTTAGACAATTCAAAGTAGATCAGAATCGGCGTCGGCTAGATTAGTAGGCTGATATGAAGATAGATACCGCCAGACAGTTACAAGTGTCAGAGGTGTCAATAAGTGGGAGTTCAATAATGTAACCTGGGAGGACTTTTACCATCACTTGAGAGTCCCCAGTGGGAATGAAAATATATCACAATGGAACATTGTGACAGACTCACTAAGGAGTCGAGGGAGTGCTGATACCATTTGAGGATAGTGGTCGATCGATAGTCGGAGTCGGTCCACTTTGGTACAGTATGAATAGATCTTGTTTTGAATGGGTATACCGAAGTGTGTGTGGGTGTCAGATAATTCACTGGCATGGAGTGCCGAGGATGAATTGTATTTCGAATATACATCAGAGTTTGCAAGCTTAGCAGAGTTCAGAGGGTTCTTTCTTAAACAGTGCATAGTAGAGGGTACATAATTTCAATGGTGAAAAAAGAGTGAAGAAAGATTATAGGATAGAGTTAGCTCGGTAATCAGTGTTTGCAGTGGTTAGATCAGTGTCAGAGTAAAGATCGCAGGGAACCGTCAGAAAATTTGAACCGTTGAACTTCGAAGGTTTATTAGGGAATCAAGAAAAAGAGATCAGATGTGAACGACAGAGTGTCATATGTGAGAAGCTCAGTTCAATTGTTGGTTCAGAGAGAGAGAGATTTTGTGTACCAAGATGGTCTCCTTAGTCAAGGTGGTCGAATAACACCACGAGACCGAAGGATTAGCATGGGAAAAAAGTGAGACTAGATGAGACGACAACAACCCCACCTTTTATTAAGGATTGGAAAAGGTTTAAATTTCGAGGACAAAATTTTTATAAGAGAGGAAGAGTTGTGACATCCAGATTTTTGGGTTCTGATTTCGATTAGATAAATTGGGCATTTCATCGACGTGGTTATAGTGTTTTTCTCTGAGTTGGCCACTCACGAGACAACTAGACTAGCTGGGTAAGCTATTAAGGACTTTAAGGCAAATAGACTTGAGAATTCGATCAGGAATCGACTTATCGACCGTGCTCATCTTTAGAGATCATTGCGGCACAGTATAAAATCAATTTGAAATCAGAGATAGGTCGGTTCGACTGAGATGAATGACCGATCGTAGGTGACTCCACTAAATTGGAAAATTCTCATCGACCGGCACGAAGTATAGACAGGCGTGGTTCGGTGATGAAGGATATCACTGTGCGAAAACGGCGCCTTAAAGAACGCACGCAGACTGTCTATGACTTGTATCAGGCGTGGTTCAGTGATGAAGGATATTTGAATCCTTGAGATTTTCACGACAATCGAGAGTTGCCAATGGGTCGAATGGGTTCATCGTGGCTTGAAGAAAATCGACCATGGGTCAATTGTCCTAAAAAGTTGATTGAAATTGAGTGGAACTGAATGATTGATTAGTAGATGGCCAAGTATGGCTATTTAGCATTAATAATGCTTTGACGAGTTGTAAAGTGGAAAGAATTGTGAGAGTGAACTGAGAACTCTGTTGGCTGAGATTGATCAGGCACGAAGTATAGACAGGCGTGGTTTGGTGATGAAGGATATCACTGTGCGAAAACGGCGCCTTAAAGAACGCACGTAGACTGTCTATGACTTGTAGCAGGCGTGGTTCGGTGATGAAGGATATCACTGTGCGAAAATGGCGCCTTAAAGAACGCACGTAGACTGCTTATGAATTGTGACAGACGTGGTTCGGTGATGAAGGACATCACTGTGCGAAAACGGCGCCTTAAAGAACGCACGTAGACTGTTTGTGATCTATGACGGGCGTGGTTCGATGATAAGGAATATCACTGTGTGAAAACGACGCCTTAAAGAACGCACATAGACCGTCCGTTACTTACGTCACCTTGGCGAAAACGACGCCCGAGAGAATTAATGGAGCTCTGTGACTAAGTATACTATTGGAGGTTATGTGGGATGAAGTGAATGATCTAGAAATGAGCTGACTGACTTGTAATCGACTAGGTCGATTGATTGATGATTCGATCTGAGTGTGATTTGATGTGATTCATTACTTGGGTCTGATGTTGTGAATTGATTGATTGAATGGAAATGACCATGAGAGGTCTTGGTTGGGTGTAATCGACTAGGTCGATTTGATCGATACTTCGATCAGTGATGTGGTTGCTTGGATGCCTATTTGATCTGTGCTAATATGCAGGTGGAATCTGAGGCTAAGGTAAGTCCTCTGACTCGTGCTGTGCATAGGCAACCTGGACAGTGTATTGGTTTACTAATCGGGTCTTAGGGGGTAGAACTTGCTGAGACGTTGTCTCAGTGGTTATTGAATAACCATTTCAGGACCCGGATGAGGAGCCTAAGGAGGGGGAATCTGACGAGGAGATCCCTGATGAAGAACCCGAAGAGGAGTACATGGAGGAGGACCCCGAGGATGACCCTGAGTACGACCCGTATGAGGACTGAGATTCCGTCCTGGTCTGCATGTGAATAGATGTTAGATCAGACTTACGTATATATAGTATTGTTGAATACTATGAGATGCATGTAAAAATGTGTGGTTGTAAATTTTCAGTATGAAAAATATGGTATGCTTTTCTATCCCATTGTTTGACTGTCTGGGAATTTATAACTGCTCCCGCATGTGCTTATAAAAATGAAAGGGTCGGGGATACTAGTGGAATTTTTTTTTTTTTGTAACCCGAGAACCGCCGTACAGTTGGTAGCCGACGATGTAAACCCGAGAGGCACTAGCGCAGGGACCCACCTCCCATGGCACCCCACTTAAGTCACGCAACGTGACGAGGAGGGGAATCGAACCCTAGCCGTCGTGTGGCTAACGCGTGCCCTAACCAACTCGTCCACCACGGCGTGGGTTTACCAGTGGAATTGTTTTTACAAAAAGAATTTAGTAAAGAAAATGTTGTAAGAGATTAAGCATTGTTAGGGGATAAAGGAAATACGATCTACATATGATAATCATCTAAAACCTTGAACTTAAAAAATATTTTAGATTTCAATTAAAATGATTCAAAAACAGGAAAAAAAACTTATTTCTCTTTTTTGGTAGTGTTTTCCAATAAAAAAAGGAAAATGGTTTCATTAATTAAGCCAAGTTGATTTAAAGAAAAATATTATTGGATATGAAGAATACTCATGGCGGTATTTGGAAAACGATATTATTATTGGTGAGACCGGTTCCATGGATCCATCTGGGAATCGGACCGGACTGGCGGTCTAGTTCTCGGGTGGATCCATGCAACTAATGGGTGGTTCCCGATTCTAATTTTTTTGAATCGGTCCTTAGTGAGCGATTCTCGGTTCTAGGCCGGTAACCACCGACCCGAACTATGCACACCCCTATAATCTACGGAGCGAGCTAGAGAGAGAGAGAGAGAGAGAGAGAGAGAGAGAGTCGCGAGTGTGAGAGCCCCCTCGCCGCGTGCAGCACTGGTCGATTGGCCCAATGCCACCGTTGCTTCGCCACCAACGATGCCATCTGCTCGCGTCGTTCTCGTGGCCGCCTGCGTTTGGATCCGCCAACGAACTCCAAGCGTTCGACGATTTGCCCGAGGAAATTGGTGGCTGGGATTTGGGTTGCTGTGACCAGAGAGTGATGGTCGGCGATGGCGGCTGGTTGGGCGGAGGCTGAGTTGACGGACTAGGCTGGCCAGGGTGACGCTGGAGGAGGAGCTCGACCGTCTCCGTTGATCTCACGAAAAGGGAGAATGGTGGCGATCGTGAACTGGGTCGATTTGCGGGTCTGCCTGACTCGGTTTTGCATGGTTCTGGGCTAGGGTTTCTGCTTCAATGGGTCGGACCTAGTTTGGTGTAAATCTTGGGTTGGGCATTTCTTTTAATGGTAAGTGGGCCTGATTTGTTTGTTTTTTAAAAAGAGGGGCTAGGAGTTTTTTTTAAAGATAATTCGGGGCTAGGCCCGCGCATGCCCAGCTGAGTCGGTGGCTTACGGATTCAGATCGATCTCGACCCGGGAATCCGACCCGGATCCCTTTTTTATAATATAGTATATTATTATTTTTAATATTAAAAATATTTTAATAATATAAAAATAAAAAATAACAAAAAAAAGACTCATATTTCCATAAAAATCAGAAAACCCTTGAAACCCTACCCTCCAAAAAAAATAAAATCGTATATAATTTCTTAAAAGCAAATATTGACTTATTTCTTGCATTCCAATTGTGCTTTCGCGATGCATGGATTTCTATTTCCTCAGTCTGATTCGGAATTGAATCCTAGAACTCGTGATTGGTACAAAATGCTGCATAAATACTTTACTTGACGCTTAAACAAGATTAGGTACCGAAAGAGTATTAGTGATTAACTAGTATAATTAAGTCTACGATCCTAGTTTCTCTGGTTGCGTAAGAGTGAAGTATTTATTCCGATATTTCACTTGGGTTTTTAATCGACCGACTCCAAATTGATTAGTGGGGGTTCTTATTTGAATTTAACTTGCATGTTAAAAACTCGGACTATAAGTCGTGAATTGATAGGTTTGGAAGAGCCCGGACTAAGCTTTATACTTAGTGAGCCATTGGTCTCCGCACACGCCTGTGCATATGTGGGCGCAAAAAAAAAAGAGGTCGCAAATATGACCTTACAACTCACATTAATTATTTTTATCTCCTTATTTACGAAAATGCCACCTTTTATTTTTGTTTCCAAATAATGTTTATCCCCAAATCCTAAATCCTCACACCAACCCAAACACTTAAAGGCAACTAAAACTAAACCACCTAAGCCCTAAGCAAGATTCTAAAATGAGTATCCAAGAAGGGACAATTTGGTCTTTTCAAAGTAGGGTTTTATTTAGAGTTATCTAAATAGTATTTGAAAAGATAAATGTATGTAAGTGGTCATTGGTTTAAAAATGAGATATGTTTAAACGAACTTGCATTGGGAAATGTTTATGTGTTTTACAATCTTTTAGACTTTCTCTTATACTTCCTACACATACATGTATGCTTTTTGGCTATAGCTACTAGAGACAAAAAATAAAGAAGAAGAAGGAGGAGGAAATTAAAACATAATTGACTGGTCATACAATTAAAAAATGTGTCGACAAAAACATGTTCGGCCATAGCAAAACCACAATACAAATACAATCGTGGAAAATAGACTATTAGTCTATGGAAAAAAAAGTTGAGATTGAATCACACTCTTATTATTAACATCCTAATTTTTTCCTATGGGTATGGCATATATACCTATCAATTTCTCCTAAGTAAAAGATTGTTCTCATATTCAATTATATTTAACTAGTCATTTGATAAAGTTCTCTTGTTCCATGTGGTGATGATTATACAGGAACATTTTCAAAGTCTCATGAACAATCAATATCTGAGCAACTGCTAGGCCTAGAGAACCTTAAATTGATAAAATAATTGAGAATTTGTGTCTCTAGAACTCGAGATCCATGGTTTGATTCTTACTCAATTTAACCGTTTTGAGCTATGTTTTAAAAAATGTAATTCTTCATGAATCTCCTGGCATCGATCATATATGTATATGAGGGCATGCCTTTGACTAAAAAGGACTTAGTTTGATGCATAAAAAATGGCTCAATATGTCACTTGAGCAGCACGCAAAGATCATAATCCTTAGGAGTATATATAGTATGATTTGAACTGCTTTGAGCTATGTTTCACAAAAAGTAATTTGTAACAAATCTCCTAGCATCGATCATATATGTATGTGACGGCATGCCTTTGAATAAATACGAAAAATGACTTAGTTTGATGCATGAAAAACTGGCTGAATATATCACATGAGTAGTACACAAAGATAGTGATCGCTGGGAGTATATATAGTATGATTTGAACTAATTTATCAACTATTTTAAATCCAAACTCTAATAGTTTGGATTTTTGTTTGGGAAAACGTAATATACTATCAATTTGTTTTGTTATGGGTTTGATTGAATAAATATTACCTTTAATCTTTCCCAACAATTATGCAAGAAGTTTAATATCTATATAATCTCAAAGTTTATATTTCCAATACCAAACAAGAAAGAAAACGCTCCTCCATACATCCATAACAATGATTTAAACCAAAATAAGTATATGATATTTTGAGTGCAAGTAGCATAATTTTATTATTTTTCATGGCTCAAAATTCAAGTTTAAGCTCAAGGTCAAGCTCTTTAGCTCCAGTTTGTGTTAAACTTGAGCCATGTAGTGAGATTTAGTATTGGTAATCAACCTTAGGAAAGTGAAGTTTTGGCTTCTAAAACATTTCATCAAGTAAAAGCTCTAAGTTGATAGCTCATTTAAACTTGAGGTGAGTGTTGCAATCTCAATTTATTAGAGCCGAGTCTTTGAATTTTAAGTTCTCTTGAGTCACATTGTGACAGCCCAAATTCTACAATGATAGGGGTAATGATTCAGCTGTCTTTCTACTTAAAGGATTAAGCCTCAATCCATGACCAAAAAGTTGAGATCTCAAAAGTCCCCATCGATAATAGTCTCACTTTATTTGCCACTAACCAAGGAACCTATAAAGATTGTGAAGGAATGGGATAAGTAACCACAGCCTAGTCAGTAGTGCATATCTCTTCAAAGCAAATCGAGCAGCTATTATGCATGTATAAAACAATACTAGAAACTCGTAATCCAAATTCATGATATATATGTTGAATCAAATATGTATTGTTTCATTTCAACAAATCTTTATATAAATAAAAAAAGACAAATTTAAATCCACCATCACAATACATAAATCAGTGGTTAGGTTTATTAATTAATCTCAAATCACGTGTCAATGGCTTATCCATCAACCAATATATTGCTCAATATCCTACCATAGTCATGACACGACGTCTAGTGATAAGGCGACTAAGATTCTCCCCTTAGCAAAGTCTCTACCTACAAAACTGGTGGCTCAACTTGGAAACTTGGAAGAATATGCTAAATTGGTATGCATACCCACAAACCTCTGACCGGGTTCATAATTATATTGAGCATCAAACAACTATCTTCCCATTCTAGAAATCCAATCCAGAATTAAATCTTATAAATCAAATAAATAACTTTTCGCAAGGTAATCCATTCGCCATTTTTCAACCATTTTTTAAATCATTCATAAACCAGTTCGCAAAGTAGTTAATATATTACTTCACAACACCTTGCATAACATGCTTTCTAAAGATTCGTAAATATGGAGTAGTAAATGCTTCATCTGGCTTTTTATACAACAACAATGCCATTTCTTTACTCGTACTATATATAATCTATATTGTTTTTGAAATATGTATTTACAAACTCAAAGAAGAAAAAGTACCATTCACCTCGGAATGCCTCTAATCAAACAACATTTTTATATGTGCTGACAACCTCGTAATCTTAACAATTAAACAAAAATTGATGTCAAAACTGACTAAAATATTACAACAACTATGAAATGGCCATACTAAACTTAAACGTTAACGAAACGACTCCTAGGCACTGAAAAAACTCTTAACCAGAGCAGATATTCAAAGTTATTTACGGCGCAAAACTTGAGTACAAAATTGAGTTCATCATAATTCTCTCCATCAAACTCCATTTCGAGTGAGCTTACAGTCAAAAGGAAGATCTTTTGAAGCATTGGAATACCCATAACTTGGTCAACCCAAAATCAAGCCGAAAACCATCGAAATTTGGCCCTACTCTTGAGGGTTAAGAGTATGCTCCTAGATGCATATTGTGCTTTATTATTTGCATTCTCGCATTTTCATTGTTCGGTAGTTTTTTGGAATTTGCTAGACTTGAAAACCATTTTATTAAGTTCTTGAGCATTATTTTGAGAAATAAATGGAGTCTTTTCTTCAGCAAAAAAATAGTTGCAATTTATCAAATTGAATAAGACTTGATGTCACAAATTGAATAATAATTGATAACAGAAATTTAATTTGTAATTTCATCTAAAAAAGACTCGTATTTTCTCAAACAATGTTTGATAATTTCGTATGAAATTTATAACCTGAAAACATTATTAAATTAAAAGCCCAAAAGCCACTGGTTGCACATTGTTCATCATTTGTAGCCAACTTTTAATTTTTTTTTTTTAGCAAACTGTAAGTCCAAATTAAGTTCCGTTAAAATCCTACGATTCTACAACACCATAAACTATCATTTTTATATATATTCGTAGCTCAATGACTCCTTAATCAAACTTTATAGTTCAAAATTCATGAAACTTCAAATTTGTGTCCTCACCCCAAATGTCACTCCAATTAGATGAACGAAGGGTGTGAGCAATTACCAAAAGTTGCGATACATAGTTGAACAGGCTTGGTGAGACATCCGTGGTGCAAAATCCTCATCTTCTCTTTCCCTTTCTTCCTCTTCTCTCTTCTTTCCTCCTTTTATTTTCTCTCTTATTCTCTCTTTCTCGAGTGTGCTCTCAACCGTGCTCTCCTTTTCCCTTTTTATTTCATTTTTTCTTTTTCTTTTTTTTTTTGGTTCCCACGCATGTCAACCAAGCACAATGAAAATGCAACTTTTGCACATAATCCAAGGAATCATTAAGCAATATGAGGCGTCGTAAGAAGATATGATGCTGCCAAGCTGAAGTGACATCCTGTATTAATAATCTCTTGGATAAATTACAATCAATGAATATTTTCAAATGAGGAAATTATCTAAAATGACATAAATTTATAGCACTTTTACCAATCCAAACTTAAATCTTTTAATGGTGCCAATTGAGTTTTAAACATTTTTATATTTTACTAATTGAGTCTAGTTAGGTCATTTTTGCCAGTAAACGCTGGCCGTCCTACTTAATATGGCAGGCATTAAAGTAGACAATTTTTAATAATATTTTAAAAAAATTCAAATTTTTTGGATTACTTTTTGAATTTTTTTTTTATGCTCTCTCTTTTAGTTTTTTACAACTCTCACTGGTAAGGGCTGGATGACCTCACCTCAATCTTGGTGAGAGCGCGGAGGCCCTTGCCTTTGGCTCGCAAGGGTTGCGATGCCCCCTCCCCCAAGAAGAAGAAGAAGAAGAAGAAGAAGAAGAAGAAGAAGAAGAAGAAGAAGTCTAGGCAAGGGTTTGGCCTTGTGGATTGTGATGGTTGACTGATGACCTCGCCAGCTAGAGTTCTAAAAAAGAAAAGAAGATGAATAAAAAAGAAAAATTAAAATAAGTCAATAAAAATCGAGAAAATATCAAAATATTATTAAAAATTGTCTACGTTAATGCCAACTATGTCACATAGAATAATTGGCATCCATGTCAGTGATTTCTAGCTAAATTGGCTGGATGCACTTGATAGGCAAAATGGGAAAATGTTGAAAACTCAATTAACACAATTAAAAATGTTATGATTGAATTGGTAAAAATTCAATAGGTTTGGAACTTTTTAGACAACTTTCCCTTTCAAATGTCCCAATAAAACAAACTTTCTATTGCAAGTCAAGTACTTAGAATTTCATTCTTGTTGCAGCAATCTTAATTTAATGAGTCGGTCAATTGAAAAAACCAAAAAATGGACCGACGCAAATAACATTTATTGAAGAGTTAAATGCACCACTTATGGGAGACGTACTAGTCGTGACGTATTGCTTAAATATCTAAGTTTTATATCAATAAATGAAATATTTAGAATTGAAAATTAGATACGCTTGACCGGAAGACTATACTGCGGTCAAACTATAAATAACACTGCATATGGGAACACGGGGGTTCAAATTGGTCTTTTCTCACCTAACCCATAAAATATGTCGGTAAACTGTAATGTATTGCGGCTATAGTCGGATGCACCACGAGAGTAAAAGACCTGCCTAGTTTTCGTAATACACAGGATGGGAAGTCAACAAATTCAATTCATGAAACTTACGCGTATAAGAAAAAGGGTAAATAGATGATAAGATGAAAGTGGTTAACTATATGAAAATCATTCAACTGGTGGAACCGATTTGACTAAGTAGATAATTGGAGACAAATTCTCATTATTATCTTGGCAGCTATAAACATTCTGTGTATCTTATATATCTATTTAAATCAAACTACTGACATGAAGCTCACCTAAAATCACGCCTAAAATGACCTAGTCCAACACGAATTCTGTAAGAGCAAGCTGTTCTAGCTGCTCTGATCTTAACACAAGTAGTGTCAGACATGACTTTTGGTGAGTATCCTTCACTTCCAACATCCTATGAATCTGGATGTAATCCCGAGCAATGAAGCCATATAAATCCTAACTAATCTAAGGAAGAAGTAAATCATGATAATGTAATTTGATGATCTGAAAACCATGACAAACACAAAAAGTAATGTGCAGGGCACACTGATCTCCCATTTTCTAAGGCTACCGTGGGTACAGCTCAGTCATAGAAACCTCATTTTTCGAGAACTGGTTCGATTTGCTTCTTGATTCCTCGACCTCAACCACCCATAAATTGTAATCTTGCATGGATGGCATATCAGATTCGGCGCCGCTGTGTATGTAGAATGCAGGTCTTGATGGCACTTGGAGAGTGACCGAGTGGCTTTTAAGCACGTGAAGGACCGAGGCCATTGTTGGCCGGCTAATCATATTATCTTGGACACATAGTAGACCAATGTGGATGCACCTCACAATTTCAATACTTGAACCAGAAGTTATAGAGGCATCGATAATGTTTGATAATGATCCTTCCCTCCAATTCTTCCAGACCTGCAAACATTTGACAAACATTGAGCAGATTGATATCTGGAATATTATGTGAAATGAAAAGGTATGTTCGTATACTCACATAGCTTATAAGCACTTCCGTGTCATCGCCCATGCGGAAAAGAGCGTTCCTTTGACCACTCACAATCTCCAAAAGCAGCACTCCAAAACTGAACACATTTGACTTGATCGAGAAAGTTCCATGCATCGCATACTCTGGCGCCATATATCCACTGTCCATCACAATAAGTCCACCTTATCAGCTCTATAGTTTGCTTTTCTCTTTTGATAAGCATTGGCTCTAGGAGATTGTGTCACTTACTAGGTCCCCATGATTCGGTTTGTCTTGGCTTGAGTTTGATCCAACTCAAACAGCCTCGCCATACCAAAATCCGATATCTTTGGATTCATTTCTGAGTCTAACAAAACGTTGCTGGCTTTGAGGTCCCGATGGATAATACGAAGTCGAGAGTCTTCATGTAGATAAAGCATCCCTCGGGCAACGCCCATTATTATCTTGTAAAGTGTATCCCAGTTGAGATTCGCACGCTTAAGGGGATCTACGCATTTTGGTGGAATCGCATTATATAAGACATCTATTAATCATTTTGTGGGAATATGATTTCATGAATGACAACCTGAGAAAAATACCAAATATAAACTGATCAAGGCTCGAATTGGGCACAAACTTGTAAATGAGAAGCCGTTCAACTCCTTCCAGACAGAAACCTAGGAGCTTGACCAAGTTCCTATGGTGTAGCTGAGCTAGTAACATGAACTCGTTCTTGAACTCAACTTCCCCTTGGCTAGAATTCTGTGATAGCCGTTTCACCGCCATTTCTTGTCCGTTGGAGAGCTGATCCTGAAATTTCAACAAATTAGATCTTTATGAGTATCAACTGGTACATCGAATCATTTCTAGGAGTATCGGATTGATATCATCTTTGACTATTTGGTTGCTTGAATTTTGAATACAATAGAGTAGAGGATGTGCTTTGTTATTTATTACCATGTAAACAGCACCAAAACCTCCTTGTCCAAGCTTCTTGGAATTAGAGAAATTATCCGTTGCCTCTCTAATAGTGCCAAAATCAAATTGCAGCGACTCCACTGTGCTAATTTCATCCACAGCCTCAGCTAGAAAGAGAAAAATATGGTCATTTAGAGCGAGAATCATTGTCTTTCCATAGTTTTCATAATGAGAGTTCACAAACTTTTAGTACACATAATTGCACCTGCACGCATAGATAATCAACTGGTTCCTTTGGCCTGCTCGACGAGGTAATGTTAACTATAGACAATGAGAAATGTGTACATGGACATGTCCGAGCAGGCACATGAACATGTAGATCGAAGAATCAATTCGATGTTTTGAAATCCTCATGAACAGCTGATGTTCCAATGCGAAAAAGATAAAGACTCACCTTCAACTCTTTGCCTGGGCTGCTTCTTCCTTTTCACTCTCAGAAGTACAATAACACCAACAAGGAAAACCGCAGAAACACTTGTGGTGACCACAATGATCACAGTCCTATTTGAATTGCTCTTTCCACCTGCAAGAGCAAAGGCATATTATGTTTACGATCATTGCTCACTGAGTAATACACTGGAGAAATCACTAAAGGGCCACTTTGAACGCGGAAACGAAATGCATGTTAAATATACATTGCACCATTCTTTGATAACTCGAGGGAAATAAGTTAATTCTAATTTTTTGTTAGTCATTAGTTTCATCGTTAGAATTAGAAACATGTCCCCAAACATAGATGCGCATTAACTATGAGTATATTTTTCGAATTTCCTATGAATAAATTTATTAATATTATTAGTGTAAATTCATTGTAGGATCTTTTTTATTATTTATTTAATTATGAATTTGAATTAAATTAATTAAAAATAAAAATATTCATTAAATATACAACGTGTTCTAACGTGTCAGAATTCTCTATTTTTGAGAAATGATGTGTCGCCCTATCCTATCGTGTCATATCGCATGTCGGTGCTATTTAGCCTTCTTTTGGCAAAAAAAGTAATTATTCAATGTAAATAAATTGCATGAATTATAGAGCAGGTACTTTAAACTCATTTGAACGATTAATAGTGTAAATCTGTATGGATCCTACATAATTAATTATAGAAAAAAAAGACATAATCGCTTTGTACCTACCTTTTAAACAAGAGGGAACGTACCTGGTGGCGGAGGCAGCGCATCTGCCACCGGTGCAGGGGGCGGCGGAAGTGGCTTGATCACTAGGTCGAAGAACCGATTATTGGTCTCGTACTGGAACTGGCAACTCGGGGCCATGATCCTCACTCCCATCTTCCTAGCACAGCACTGCCCAAGTCTCCCGATGACTGTCATCAGGCAGTCGATGCATTGCTGGTTGGTCAAGTCCGGCGTGCATTGTGTCATCGCGTAGATCGTGTTGAAACGTCGCGTACTTCCTCAGCGAGTAGCCTCCCGCTGCCTCACGCCGCAGACGGCCCAGCAGCGTCTGCAGCGCAGCGTTGTACGTGTCTGGGCTCGTGAAGTCCTTGACGTAGAACAGCGCGTAGTCAGGGTCGGTTTTGACTGTGCGGAAGATCGATGTGTTAGAGTACTGGACGGTGCAGTTCTCTCTAAAGAGGACCGCCCCCTTCTTGTCGGGGCAGACACGGCTGATTTCAATGTCTGACCCACTGAGGCAGGCGCGACAGCTCCTGGCAGTGAGGTCTCCGCGGTAGGAGCCGATGACATAGAGGGTTTCGGAGGTGCCGGAGATGGCGGAGGCGTTGAAGAAGCCGTAGGTGAGGGACCAGGAGTTGGTGGTGGAGATGGAGGAGAGGAGGGCGGTGAGGGTGTTTTGGTAGGTGCTGTCGGCGGTGAAGTTGTCTGTCGAATTACAGTACGGCTTTGGGAAGAGATCTTGGGCGTCGATGGTGGAAGCCAAGGTGAGAAGAAGCAAGAGAGGGAGATTTGGAGGATCCATCTCTTTCCCGTTTCTCTGGTGTTTGGGGTCTTTCTTTGATTAATAGCTTGTACAGCTCCTACACAAGTTTTCTTGGTCGAATTTGCTTCGTCCACGACTTTTAATTTGGAATTCGATACGTATGAAATAATTTTTCTTTTTCTTTGCCAGAAGACCAGTGATTAACCAAAGGGAGGCCAGAAAAAGAAGAAGAAGAAAAGAACAAAAAAGTTATGGAAATTTTGGAAAAATTAAATAAAATTTAGAAATTGAAAAAATTGTCCATATTAGTACTGACTGCGCCATGTAAGACCATTGCAACTGACTAGATTGCCACTCAACATTTTACAGCAAAAATTGATCGAAAAGACTAAATTGATAAATCATCAAAAATATTATGATTAAATTGGTAAATTGTAAAAATGTTTGTGACTAAATTGATAAATCGTCAAAATATTTAGGAGTAAATTGATAAATTGTTGAAAGGTTTATGATTAAATTAGTAAAATTGAAATGTTTTTGAATGAATTGGCCATTGTACAATAGATTCACGATTTTTTTGAACAATTTTTCCACTAGAAACGTTTGATTGTTCTAGAAATCCTTTTTCCCACTTATCACCTAACAACAATCGAAAAATGTTTTTACAGATGTTAACATTAGCCTTTTCTTTTTGCAACTTCCCCCTCTCACTCGATAATCGTCATGTTGGGGAGAACTCGGGTACACCAATTCACCACGGCCAAATGCAATCCAGGATCAAATTCTCCCGCGATACTAAATTAACTTAAAATCTCTTAACCCCCAGCAACAACCAGCAATGTATAGCCTCACAATATGCAAATATAATGCCGAAATGATAAGTAGACAAAACAAATAGTGATACTAAGGATTTAACGTGGAAAACCCGATGCAGGAAAAACCACGGACCGCCCAAAAACATCCACTAATCACCAAGAATAGCAGGATGCACAAAGTATTCTTCTCTAATCACACACTAGAGACTCAACATCAACATTACAATCATCTTTTTCTCACCACATAGGTAGACAAACAAGTTTGGAGCAAGAAAACTTTAACCGCAACTGGAGAATTCGGAGACGGTTCTCGACGAACAAAAACCATCAACTCGTAGCCCTCGGTCTCACGAACAACATACTGAAATTTGAGCCGATTCCATTAATATTTGGCCTTCGAATCGAAGCCGCAAAGTTGCAGCCCTCTTCCTTTCTTCTCTTCTCCCTTGCTTGTGCAGTTTCTGTTTTCTCTCTCCTTCTCTTTTTGGACGCACACCTCCATGCATGACACTCCACTTCTTTTTGTTTTGTTTTGTTTTGTTTTTATTTTATTTATTTTATTTAATGATGGTTGGGCCCCACATGAAGGTGGACCCAACCAACAAATCTCCCCCTCCACCTCATGTGGGAAGGTTCGTCATGCCCGCTTTTCTTCTACAAGCATCAAGCTTCATCACGGGCAAGGCCTTGGTCATCATGTTGGACCTATTGTTGTCGGTATGAACTTTCTCAAGTAGGAAGAGCTTCTCTTCTAACTTTTCTCGGATCCAATGATGCTTCACATCAACATGCTTCGATCTTGAATGCAACACCGGATTCTTGCTAAGATGGATAGCACTCATGCTATCACAATATAGATCAAACTTCTCTTGCTTTAAGCCCAACTCTTGTAGGAATTTTTGCATCCACAAAAGTTCTTTACCTCATTCGGTAATAGCAATATACTTCACAGCAGTTGTAGACAAAGCGGTACATTTTGCAATCTTGATTGCCATGAAATAGCTCCCCCTGCAAAGATTATTATATAACCCGATGTGGATTTCCAAGAATCAACATCATCGGCATAGTCCGCATCCGAGTAGCCACTCAACTCAAGCTTCGCATTTCCATAACACAAGCAAAGTGTAGAAGTGCCTCTAAGATATCTCAGAATCCATTTAACAGCGATCCAATGCTCCTTACTTAGATTAGAGAGAAATCTACTGACAACACCAACTGCATGAGCAATATCGGGTCTTGTACAAACCATGGCGTACATCAAACTACCCACGGCTGATGTGTGACATCCTGAATTTCTCAACCTGTTTTCTACTGAATTAATCGGGCATTTCGTTGATGCGTTTATAGAGCTGTTCTCAGATTCGATCACTCTTGAGATAACTAGACTGTCTGGGTAAGTAATTAAGAAATTTTAGGGCAATAAACTTGAGAATTCGATCAGGAATCGTCTTCTCGACCGTGCTCATCTTTAGAGGCCATTGCGGCATAGTTAAAATAAAAATCGATTTAAGATCAGAGATAGGTCTGTTCGACTGAGATGTGTGGCCGATCGTGGGTGACTCCACTAAATTGAAAAATTCTCGTCGACTGACACTAATTTGATTTTACTGTCGTTTTGGTACCCTGTGTCCATAATTGAATCCTCGAGATTTTCATGACAATCGAGAGTCATCATTGAGTTGAATGGGTTCATAGTGGTTCGAAGAAAATCGACCACGGGTCATTGGCCTTAAAAAGTTCTTAAAACCACTTGGTAGCCTAGGTCACACTAAAAATGAGCCAAGTGAAATTAACTGAGAATTCAAGTCCGATTTCAGAAATTGAAGCTTCTGTTATGTCACAATAAATTCTAGGAGTGTCGACTTAGCCTCAGAAGATTTTTCAGAGATTCCGAGATTTTTACGGAAAATCGGTGCGGACGTTGCGGAAAATTAGCGGAAATTCAGATGAGCTAAATCGATGGAAATTGAGACTTCTAAACTGAGCCTATGAGTGTTGGGGATTTATAGAAAATTGTTCGGGACTTTTCTTAATCAATTTTAGACTTTGAATTTGGAGAAATTGAAGACCAAAAATTGTGGAATTCGGATCTAGAAGAAGACAGCCATTTTTTGGCTTTAAATTGGATAAATTGGTGGATTTATTGGCAAGAAAGTATTAGAGACCAAGTGGGATAAGTTTGAATGCTTTAAGGGGGACAAAGCATTCAATGCTTTGGCTAAGCCTTGCTGTCCACCCCCTCCTTTTTCTTGGCTTCCCACGCACGATTCCCCTCCATCTCCTTTGATCTCCCTTTCGGCCAAGCAAAAAGCCACATCTCTCTTTCTCTGCTTCTAGTTGTGTTTCACTTTCATTTCATTCTTCTTTTTTGAAGCTGCCCCTACACTGTGTCTTCGTTCAGCCCATCACCACCTACAAATCAACCGAAGAAACACCCACCCCCCCCCCCCCCCCCCCCCCCCACGCGTCCGAGTTCCTGCTCACTCGGTCAAACCCCACGCCAGCACGCCCACCGACCCACTCAGCTTCTCCACGCGTCCAAGCTCGGCTTCTTCGGTCAACACTGCATCCACCGAAGACCAGCAAACTGCTGCAGCTGCTTCGTCGTCCACGCATCCAGGAATCCACCGAGAGTTACCATCCACCGAAGCCTCATTCCACGCGTCTTCAACTTCTGCCATTTGCTGCCAAGTTTGGTCAACCATGGGGCACCTCCACCGGTTTGTTGACCCAGCAAACGCCCGCAGAAGCCCACCGAAGTGAAGTCGCACGCGTACGACGCCAGGCGTCCTCTCTTCCCGCGTGCAGCGCCGAACAAAGCAGCTCCGTTCTTCACCGCGTCTTCTTCAGTTCGTGCGAACGGCCCAGTTGCAAGTCCACCGAAGTAGCAAATCCTCGGCCCAGTAGTCTTCAAGAGTCAAGCAGCCCGCAAATTGAAGCCCACACAATTATAGCTCCAATTCAGTCTCGCGGGCACAGTGAATTAAGTGAAATCAGCCCACGAAAAATTGTGGTTCAGCCCGCGAAGTTCGCAAGCGCAGCCCAATCTAGTCCAAGTGAATTATTTGGTTAAGCCCAGTCTGCAACTTGAAGCCCGTTTGAGCCCAGCTTAGCATTTTGGTCACAAGTGAGTTTTACTCACTAATGCTTTCTTAGTTTGTTAATTATGCTTAAGGGTTGGTTAGATTTAATTAAGTGCAATTAGGTGGTTAGATTAGTTTAGAACAATTAAATTAGTGACTTAATGATGCATGTTAGGTGGTTAGACATAGTCATTAGCAAGTAGAAAGCTCCTAATATTTATTGAATGCATCTCGGGATTTTTCCTGACCCTTATCGGGTTTCAATTAGGCATTACGGGCCTAAATTGGATTTATCGCATTTATTTATTAATTTTCGAAATTAATTATTTAATTATTTATTTTCCGGAAATTAGGTAAGGATAGCCGATGACCGGAATTTTATGCTGATTGTTGTGGTGCAGACCGTTTATTTAATTGAGCTTTATTTTGTGCTGAAATGAATTAATTGTGATTATATGATTATTTTCCTGAATTAATTAAATTGAATAATTAATTGAAAAATAACCGGGTGTCGGTTGACAGCACCAAAAATATTGTTGTGGACCATTGATAAGAGTGGGATTTGTGGAAAGAAAATCTTAATAGTTTGGCTAAGGCCGACCGTGTGTCCACGCACGTGTACTTTTGTCAGAAAAGAATAAGGGGATAAATTGATTATACGTTCGAAGTATCATGCGAAATATTGGCTCGGTGACCATATAGGTCATTTTGTAGACAGACGGTATCCCATACCGGCTCGGTGACCATATAGGTCATTTTGTAGACAGACGGTATCCCATACCGGCTCGGTGACCATATAGGTCATTTTGTAGACAGACGGTATCCAATGTCGGCTCGGTGACCCTATAGGTCATTTTGTAGATGGACGACATGCCATAACAGCTCGATAACCCAATGGGTTATTTTGTAGATGGACGTTATGATGAATATACTCAATGACTTATATGTCATTTTGAAGAATGAATCGTATAAAATATTGGCTCGGTAACCCAAGAGGTTATTTGGAAGAATGGACAGTATTGACTGAAATGACCAAGAATGGTCCAACTGACATGTAATCAACAAAGTAGATTAATCGAGATATCGATCTGTGGTATGATTGCTTTGGTGCCTATTGAACTGTGCTAATATGCAGGTGGAATCTGAGGCCAAGGTAAGTCCTCTAACTCGTGATGTGCTTAGGCGACCATTTGGCATATTAGTTTACTAATCGGGTATTAGGGGGTAGAACTTGCTGAGAAGTAGTCTCATCCCGGTTGTGGGATAATATTTCAGGCCCCTAGATTACCTGAGGATGAGCCGGCATCTGGAGCAGAGGATGAGCTGAAAGAAGAATAGAAGGAGGATCAGTATGATCTCGAGTACGATCTGGATGGGGACCGAGATCCCATCCTCTTTTGTGAAACCGGTATATGTGTGGATAGAATGAGACTAAAAAGTTGTGAGTAGTTTTGTGAAGCTCTTCAAATTATGCTCTGTATAAAAGTGTGGTTGTGAATTTCAATATGAAAAATAGAGCCTGTTTTTCTATCCCATTGTTTTATTGTCTGGGGATTTTATAACTGCTTCCGCATGCAAATGAAAATGAAAGGGTCGGCGATACTGTGGCATCCCAAAATTTCATAATAACCCCTAGATATACCATGAACCATGAATAGGTGACAGTCACCGAACTGTGACTTTGTTTTTATTTTACAGGCATTGATTTGTATTTGTTCATTTGGAATAGTATTTCAATTTTATCCTTCGAACCAAAAGGATGGGATTTGATCTTGCATAAGAATTATATGCGCTAAAAATTAAAGAATTAGAACTTGAGGATATTGAGCGGGCCGCAAGAATTTGGAATATATATATATATGTGTGTGTGTGTGTGTGTGTGTATACTTGTATATAAAGCAATCTATGTGTGTGTATACTTGTATATAAAGCAATCTGAATTTTTGGTTATTAAATTAAATTTGGTAGAGATAAAATACTATATATATATAAGGGGGCAAGTGGGCTTTATTTTAAGGACTCTTGGGCCCAAGATTTCGGGCCCAAGCAAGCCCAAGAAACACCCCAAGGGTGTCGCACGAACCAAAAGGGGAGGAGGAAGTGCATGTCCACCAACACTTGTCCTTCCTCTTTGACCACTTGTCCATGCATCTTCCACTTGTCCTTTCCATGAGAACACTTGTCCCTTACATGCAAAAATAGAGATTAATTGTTAATCAAAGAGCAAAAAGAGAAGGAGAGTGGCCGGAGAGAGAGAGAGCTGTCGAGAGAGTGAGAGAGGGAAACCGAGAGAGGAGGAGGAGGCCGTGCAAAGAAGAAGGAAGAGAGTTCGTCCGCCGTTCGTCGTTGCTTTGCCTCTGTTTGCTGCTGTTTTGTGCTTGAATCTAAGGCAAGTGAAGTCCTAAAACCTACTCTTTGCATTGCTGTGTGTATGTGTAGTAGATGGTAAGTCTTGGTTGTGGTAGATGGGATGAGATTTCGGAGCTTTGAAGAGAGATTCGTTGGTCATGCATGCTGATTTCGGAAAGACCAGTCCGACCGTCCGCGAGTTTGTGTGTTGCATGTGACTTTTTAGTTGGAATATTGTTTCGACCTCTGCATGAAAGTTGTAGATAACATCTTGAATTATAACATACTAAAATTTGAGACAAAATGGACAAGTATTGAGGGGTGAAACCCTTTTTTCTACGAAAACATTAGATCTGGAAACTGTTTTGTTGACCTCTTGGTGATTTCGTGTGTTGCATGTGACTTTTTATTTGGAATTTCACTTCGACTTCTTCATGAAAGTTGTATAGAATATCTTGAAGAATAACATAATGAAATTTTAGATAAAACGAACAAGTATTTCTTGGTGAAACGATTTTCCTTTGGAGAGACTAGATCTGGAATTCGTCGTGATGACCTTCAGTGGTTTCGTGGTCTGTAAAGTAACTTTCTTGTTGAAATCTCACTTTGATCTCTTAACGAAAGTTGTATTATACTTCTCGAGGTAGAACATATCAAAAATTTAGAGGAAATGAACAAAAATAGGTCGGTGAAATCGTTGTCTTTTGAAGAAACTGGATCTGGGAAAAACGCTGCTTAGACCTAGTATGATTTCGGGATTTTTATAAAATCATACAGTTAATATTTGATCGTGTGTCCTTAATGAAAGTTGTAGGTAATATTCTGAGGAATAACAAACTGAAATTTCAGAGTAAATGGACCAGTAATGACCAAGGAAACGATTTTTTTTCTTCAACACGGGTAGATCTGGAAAACGATACCGAGAATAGGAAAAGTAAATTGATTTTATCTTTTATTCCAGAACGAATTGGACTACTATTTCTTCATGAAACTTGTACCTCTAGGTCTTAAATACAGCATGTCCAAAGTTCAAAATTTTCTGAGTTTATTTAAGGGTTTAATCGAAATTGTTTTCAAAAACTGTGCATGGATGATGTAAAAATCCTTTTTCGGTGATGCATGGACCTGTACGTTTTCTGTGAAGCCTTGTTTGATATGGTTTTTTTCACGAAATATGTTTTCTTAGATCTTATCTACATTGTGGTAAATTTTCAGAATTTATTTCCATCGTTTGCTAATTTTCTAGAATTTTTCATGAATAGCACACATTCTGTTTAAGCTGGAAAACTGTTTTATTTACTGTTTATTGGATTTATTATGTAAATCATGATATCCTGGATTATTATTCGTGTAATGACATGATGACATTCATACATTTCATATGACATCAAAGGATTGATGGATTTTCACGAACTCAATGAAGTTTTCAAAACCATTGCATCAAATGATACTTTTCCCAAGGCATATTATATGGATTTAAAAAGGGCTGCTGTCAAATCATTGGCATTGTTGCATCAAATGTGAAATTGAAAGTGAGATGTATGGGAATATGCATTGTGGTGATGAGAAGGCCGTCGGAGGTGTGAGCCGACGATGCCCCGGGAGTGTCGGGATGCCCGGAATGTGGGGGTGCCGGATGCCCAGTGGCCTAGTGGCGTAATTCCGGAGGATCCTCGGGAGTTTCGAGATGCCCGGTGGTATACGGTACGTAATTCCAGAGGGGGGGGATTCCTGGTGGTATGTCGGTACGTAATTCCGGAAGCCCTGGAGGTGTGTGCCGGGGGGATTCCTCGTGATGCTAGTTGGGATGCGAGATGCCCGGAGATGTGTGCTGGATGCCCGGTTGTATTTTGAATACATGCCCGGAGGTTCCTCGCGATGCCAGGTTGGGTGCGAGTGATAAATTGTGGGATGCAAACATTGGTCCCTGGAAAGAAAGACTGATGAGATCCTTGTGAAAGATAAGAATTGAAAATGAATCATGTGCATGGGTGTATGCATATGGCATGATGCATGATCGGCTTATGAAAATAAATTGATGCTATTTGATATTGAAAATGCGATCATGAAGGCATGAATGGATCTCATGGTGATGTATGCTTGACAGCATGGATGATATGAATCATGGTGGTATATGCACATATGGTATGGTGATATATGCATGAATGCTTGATGATGAGTGCACGGTGGTATATGCACATATGGCATGGATATGCATGAATGCTTGATGATGAGTGCACGGTGGTATATGCACATATGGCATGGTGATATATGCATGAATGCTTGATGATGAGTGCATGATGGTATATGCACATATGGTATGATGACATATGCATGGCTGCAAGGTAAGTTATGCTTGAATGCATGAATGATATGTGCTTTGTTATGATGCCTTAATTGTTCTGTTTGACGCAATGAGTAGTTTGGTGGATCTTTACTGCTGAGTGGTTGTACTCATCCCTTTTGAGGATTAACATTTCAGACAAGATAAGATACTTCTGCTGCTACTGCCACCGGTAGATGGATCGAGTGGTTGGATATGACTGCGAGGAGGAGGATAGCAAAGGAAGGAACTTTTGGACGCCGACACTGATCGATGGACTTTAAGTACACGATTGTTGGAGAAGATGTCGGTCATCTTTTGAAGTATAGCCGAGTATAGAAGACTACGGCATTTTGATGTACCGATGAACGATGTCCATCTAGTTTAAGTAAATAAAAGTGTTCGGCTTTTACCTATAAATGTTTAGTTGGTGCGCATCGTTTTCTGAATATAGGGAAGGGAGTTGATGGATGTGCTTCCGCTATATGAATTGCGCAAGGGACCGATCAAAAAAAAAAAAAAAATGTAAACCCCTAGGTTGTATGGACCCGCTGCAATTGAAATGGTATCAGAGTGACATGTTATTAGGGAAAGTGAAAGGTAAGCAAACTGTGGCGACCCTAACGGATCGGGGGCTGTCGAGGGGTGCCACAGATACATAGTCCTGGGATATCGCATTCTAAAATCGACCAAGTAGAAGGATGAGTGAGTTCCCGAGGATCGGGGCGTGACTCGATGCATAAGGAATTTTCATCATCTCAATCTTCTCTTTCTCACTTCAAGGACACTCATTACTACTTAGCTTGAAATGGTCTGCAAGTGGAGTACTCACCGGTTTACATGTGCTCATGTTTAATCTTTCAAGTACCTTTTCAATATACTTCTCTTGAGATAACCACAGTTTCTTATTCTTCCTATCACAAGTAATTCTCATGCCTAAGATTTGCTTAGCCGAGGCTAGGTCTTTCATTGCAAAAACTTTACTCAACTCATTTTTCAAGCTCTTGATTTTCTTAGCATCATGCCCAACAATAAACATATCATCCACATAAAGTAGGAGAATAAGAAAATCATTATCTGAGAATTTTTGATAAAGACACAAGAATCGAAGTTTGTCTTACCGTATCCTTGTTCTTCCATGAATGATTCAAACTTCATATACCATTGCCTTGGCGCTTGCTTGAGACCATATAAGCTTTTCCTCAATCTACAGACAAGGTGCTCCTTGCCTTTAACTTCAAAACCCTTCGGTTGCTCCATATAAATCTCTTCTTCTAAGTCTCCATGAAGAAAAGCCGTCTTTACATTAAGTTGTTCAATTTCTAAATTCAAATTGGCGGCCAACCCAAGAACAACTCGAATAGAAGACATCTTTACAACCAGTGAAAAAATCTCTTCAAAGTCTATGCCCTTCTTTTGACGAAAGCCTTTCACAACAAGTCTAGCCTTGTATCGTGGTTGTAAACTATTTTCTTCCGTCTTCAACTTGTATACCCACTTATTTGTGAGTGTTCTCTTACCCTGAGGCAACTTCACCAATTCAAATGTGTGGTTCTCATGCAAGGATTTAAGCTCCTCTTGCATGACTTCATGCCACTCATTATTTCGTTCACATGAATAGCCTCTTCATAAGTTTCTGGCTCCCCTGCATCAGTGAGTAACACATACTCATGTGGCAAATATTTTTGAGAAGGCCTACGCTCTCTTTCAGATCTTCTAACTTGAGGTAGGATAGGTTGCTCTTGCTTAACTATTTCACCTGTCTCAGCTAAAGAATCAAGATTATGTGAGGATTCACCATCTTCATGATTTCCATGCACTTCTCCCCCATGATTTCTATCAACATTATAAGGATTTTGGCTGAAACTAACTGAACGTTGAGCTATATTCTTTGGTCTCTCCGCCTTGTCAATGTCTTCAGTAGTTTCATACTCACAAAACACTACATCTCAGCTTCTAATGACTTTCTTTGCAACTGGATCCCATAACCTGTAGCCAAACTCTTCATGTCCATAACCTAAGCAGATACACCGTTTAGACTTGTCATCAAGCTTGGATCTTTCATCTCTTGGAACATGCACAAATGCCCAACAACCGAACACTTTTAGATGACTGTAGGAAATATCTTTGCCACTCCAAACTCTTTGTGGAACATCCCCCTTAAGAGGAACCGATGGAGATAGATTTATCAAGTCCACTGCTGTTCTCATCGCTTCACCCCAAAATGACTTAGGCAACTTCGCATGAGAAAGCATACACCGAATCCGATCATTAATTGTCCGGTTCATTCTTTCTACCACTCCATTATGCTGTGGTGTTTTTGGAACAGTCTTCTCAAGCTTGATACCATAATCCCTGCAATAGTGTTCAAATGGGCCTCTATATTCACCATCGTTGTCAGCCCGAACACATTTAAGCTTCTTCCCGGTTTCTCTTTCCACATTGACATGAAATTGCTTGAAAGCCGCAAGTACCTGATCTTTAGATTTCAAAGCAATAGCCCACACTTTTCTAGAACAGTCATCAATAAATGTCACAAAGTATAATGCACCTCCAAGAGTTCTAGCATCCATGCAACAAACATCAGTGTGAACTAAATCAAGTACATTTGATTTCGTGTGTGGAGAGGAACTATGAAATGAGAATCTATGTTGCTTACCTATAAGACAATGAGTGCATTTCTTTAGATTTGTCTCCTTCAAAGGTAAAAGGTTCTTTCTAGCAAGAGTTTCAAGTGCTTTCTTGCTAAGATGACCCAGCCTCATATGCCATAAATCAACCGAGGAATCTTCCACTGCATTTATCTCTTCTTTAATCAAGTCAGCTTGCATGGTGTAGAGAGAGCCTGTCTTCTTACCTTTTGCAACTATCATGGAACCTTTAGTCAACTTCCATTTTCCATCAAAGAAGGAATTACAATAACCATCATCATCCAAGGCACCCGTAGAGATCAAGTGAAGTCGAATATCCGGAACATGTCTCACATTTTTCAAAAGCAAATTACATCCGACATCGGTTTCCAAATAAACATCTCCCATGCCAATAACCTTGGAAACATCACTATTTCCCATCCTAATACAACCAAAGTTGCCGCTGCAATAAGAAGCAAAGTAATCACGCCGAGAGGTGACATGAAAAGAAGCCACGGAATCAACAACCCACGTAGAGTCTTGGCATGTAAGATTCACATATCCGTCATCACATACGAACACAATATCGCCATCGGATGCATTCGGCGTTATAGCTTGTTTCTCTTCTTTCTTTCGATCTCCATTTCTATCATGAGATCTATCTCTCTTTGGCAACCAACACTCTTTTGCATAATGTCCCATTTTGCCGCAATTATAACACTTAACACTCCACCTCGGTCTTGATTTCGACCTTCCTCTTGACTTGCCTCGGGTATCATTTCTTTGAAACCTTCTTGATTGACTTCTCGCCCTATTTTCTATAACAAGAGCATCCGATGTAGAAGCATAATTCAAGCCTTTTCTTCTTGTTTCTTCATTGATTAAGCTTTCTTTAACCATGCTCATAGAAAGCACACCAAAAGGAGCCGAGTTGTTTAACGCCACAACCAAGGTGTCCCAATTATCAGGAAGAGTACCAAGTAATAAGCATGCTTGCAATTCATCACCAAGATCAATCTCAAGATTTGTCAATTGATTTACAACATCTTGAAATTCACTCAAGTGTTCCGCCATATTACTCCCCTCCTTGTATCTCAAATTCACAAGTCACTTAACTAGAAGAGCTTTATTTTGTGGAGTTTTTCTCTCATAGAGATCTTGTAATTTCTTCCACAAAGTGTTTGCCTTCGTTTCTTGAGCAACATGATGAAACACACTATCATCAATCCATTGTCGGATAAATCCAATCGTTTTCTGATTCATTCTCTCCCATTCTTTGTCTTCCTTATCTCCTTTGGCTTCATCACCGTCAATAGGATCAAATAAGTCTTTGCAATATAACACGTCCTCCATCCGAGGCTTCCAAATAGAATAATTCGAGGCATTTAACTTAAACATGGTGCTGCTGGTTTCTTCCATTTAACACTAGAATTTCAACCTTAGCTCTAATACCACTTTGTTGGGGAGAACTCGGGTACACCAATTCACCACGGCCAAATGCAATCCAGGATCAAATTCTCCCCCGATACCAAATTAACTTAAAATCTCTTAACCCCCAGCAACAACCAGCAATGTATATAGCCTCACAATATGCAAATATAATGTCGAAATGATAAGTAGACAAAGCAAATAGTGACACCAAGGATTTAACGTGGAAAACCCGATTCGGGAAAAACCACGGACCACCCAAAAACATCCACTAATCACCAAGAATAGCAAGATGCACAAAGTATTCTTCTCTAATCACACACTAGAGACTCAACATTAACATTACAATCATCTTTTTCTCACCACATAGGTAGACAAATAAGTTTGGAGCAAGAAAACCTTAACCACAACTGGAGAATTTGGAGACGGTTCTCGACGAACAAAAACCATCAACTCGTAGCCCTCGGTCTCACGAACAACATACTGAAATTTGAGCCGATTCCGTCAATATTTGGCCTTCGAATCGAAGCCGCAAAGCTGCAGCCCTCTTCCTCTCTTCTCTTCTCCCTTGCTTGTGCAATTTCTGTTTTCTCTCTCCTTCTCTTTTTGGACGCACACGTCCAACCACGACACTCCACTTCTTTTTGTTTTGTGTTGTTTGGTTTTTGTTTTTTTATTTTATTTTATTTAATGCTGGCTGGGCCCCACATGAAGGTGGACCCAACCAACAAATGTTGAAAAGCTTTGCTTTTGAACGAATCAGAATGGTGTTCTTGAAGCGAGGCATGGGTTTTGGTTAACGTCAACATCCAATGTCAACATCTAATTTGTGTTCAGGGCTTATACCATCTGGACTGCTTAAATATGTTTGTTATATACTCGATTTATCACGATGGCATTTTAAATGCTATATAACTTAGAATGCACACAACATAGAGCCCAGATTTTGAACACTTGCCCATAAAATTGTGCGAAATATTCAATCATGCACAACGATTTGTTCCATAAAATCCCGATTTTTTCGCTCCTTTCGAAATTTTTGATGATGTTTTTTTGCATGAATCATCATGCCCACTTACCTATCATTGATCTTGACTTATGCGATGACAGGCTTATCTTTGTCTCAAAGACCGGGCCACTACGATTCCTTATTGACTTCAAGCGATTGCTATGAAGGTTGCAGACTATACTGTATAACATCTTATAACCAATGATTGAGATTGGAGTAGGCACGGACAATAACAAAGTTGAAACTATAGAATCTTCGGAGTTGACCTTTTTCAACACGCATCCTGCGCCCTTCCGTGACGAGCACGAACTATGTGCTGCGTTCTTTTCAGAATTTCAGTATAACAGGTGGCTTTTATTTTTAGTAACCGTAAATTCATTTATAGGTAAATTTGGGTAATATTTAAAATTTTAATAATATTCTAAATTTGAACGGGACAGTTTGAAAAGTGGTGATCATTTTTGACTTGGACGGATTGATCGAGATTGAAGAAAAGGGTAGTGCTAATTGGAATGGTAGAATATGATACGATAAACCAAGGACGACCATGAAGTTTCTTGAGCAATAATTAAACACAATAAGAAAAAAGAAATGAAAAGAAAGGACTTGCGAATTGAATAATGTTATTGAATGGATCAACCATATTTTGAACTCCTTAGTCGAACATTGACCCCAAATTTCGATTTTTCAATTGGCTATTAACCACCGATGATAAAAGTTTCCGGTTAAGGCACGGCTATGTGTAATCTTAACTTTTCGACAGACATGGCAAGGAAGCTGTTCAGAAAGTTTTATGTGGGGAAAGTTACTAACATGAAAAACTTACTTTTTCTATGATTCATTGAAATTTACTAACATCAAAAGTTAGCAACCCGCTGGATGTAAAAGTAAAGTGTTTCTAGGTAGAAGTGTATTGAGAGTTCTAGTGCAACATCCCAAATTTCACTTAGGCTCCATTAATTTCGTGAAAATGAGTGATTTACAAAATATTTTTTTCTGAAAATGATTGCTTGTACTGGATTTAAAAAGAAACAAATAAAAATACTTTCATGGTTCACAAAAATTTTGAGACATAAATTATTGTTGATAATAAAAATATTTCTCGCTAACTAATTTTTTCGATCGATATAAATAGTGGTTATTAAGAAAACATTTTCTAGATTATCAATTTCCTGTGAAATTTTCTGCAAAATAAACGGAATCTTAGCTTCCTTTAGGCATTCCTGTTCCATGACTTTGATCTCCTATTCTCCCAACTTTGCATGAAAGGACACAAAGTAGGTCGCCGGGAATTGGGTGTTTATGGTGGAAGCAAACATGAGAGGAAGCAAGAGGAGGAGATTTGAAGGATCCATTTTTTTCTCTTCGGGTGTCTCTGTCTCTTTGAGAGACCCGACATAAACGAAGGGTTTAATCTTAAGAAATTAAATATGTTGAAATATCTAATGAAAATTTATCACGTCATCAATAACTCAGCCAAAAATATATATATATATACACACCCCACATCAAAGAGAGACCCGAGACACCCAAAAAGAAAAGAAAGAAAAGAAAGAAAAAAAGAGAGAAGAAAAGTGGATCGTCCAAGTCTCCTCTCCTCGCTTCTTTCTCACCTTTACCAAACTGTTGCAGAGTGGGTGCAGAGTTGTCGTGTTTCTCGTGGGGCAAAGCCTCGAATAAATATTGACTCCTTTTACTGCGAGTATGAAAAGACGACCGGCGATTTCCAAGCAATGACCAACTGGAGTCTCGACGAAGCATCGACTCTAATGGAAAAGCAAAGTCTCCGTTGTACGGAGTCTCGGTCTCCTGCAATTATAATAAAAAAGCGTTGCCGCCTTCTGCCGAGTCCGTCTATTGCTCCGCAATTGCCAAGCAATGTGGAATCTTTACCAGTGAAACCATGACTAACAATATGATGTTTTTAAACAGATGATTAACTAGATGTCAAAGGAAATTTGTTCATCTCTTTGTGATTTTAGTTTCGAATTTCGTTTAGAGCACTCCAAGAATAAAATGCCGAATGCATCAATTGACGTGGAGAGTGTATCCTAAAGATCACACGGGGAAGTGAATCACTTGAAATGTGTGAATGTTGATCCGAGCTGATCCAAACTTCACTTGCCCTGCTATACCAAAAAAAAAATAGTTGAAAAATAATGTTGACACGACATTTTTTTATATTACTTTGTTCGGTCATGGAAAACTTCCATTTAAATCTCCTATTCCATAATTTAAAATTAGAAGCCTAATGTGTAGTGCTAATGGGAATAGGAGAATCTAATATGGTACATCGAGGATGACCAAAAAGTCTCTTGACTGATGGCTCAACATAAAATATTTCGGAAATGAGAAAGAAAGAACTTGGAAACTGATTTATTGCTAATGAAGAGATGAACTGTACTTTGATCTCCTAAGCAGAAGATTGACTCCAGATTTCGATTCCCGATTGACTATTAACCACTAATGATAAAAGTTTAGGGTTAAGGTACCGCAATATGTGTAATCTTTAAGATGCGGATTTATTTTGCTTCTAAGACGATTTTTACATATACTTAACGGAGGTCATAGATCCAGTGAAATTATTTTTCAAGTTTGAGCTGTGTACACACTAGTCTCACTTTTTAATTCGAAACAAATCTGGATTCTAGGGGCGGCAGAAGGTGATTTCCCCCAGAAGGTGGTTTTCTAATCTGTGGGAGAAGGTTATCTTCGATCAATTTAACTTTTTGTACTTTCTTTATATTGCCAAAAACATAGAGGGTTTGGGAGGCGTCAGAGACGGCAGCAGAGGCATTGAAGAAGCCGTAGGAGAGGGACGAGGAGCTGGTGGTGGAGATGGAGGAGAGGAGGCTGGTGGGGGCGCTTTGGTAGGTGCTGTTGGCGGTGAAGTTGCCAGTCGAACCACAGTAGGTCGCTGGGAATTGGGCGTTTATGGTGGAAGTAAATAGGAGAAGAAGCAAGAGAAGGAGATTTGGAGGATCCATTTATTTTATTTTATTTTTTGGTGTTTCAGATCTCTCTTTGATGTAAGGATTACTCAATAGGCTCGAGCCCTAGATAATATAAATGCCATGATGGATAGGGTGCAAAATAAAACGCGTTGATTAATTTTATATGGGCGTGGCCATCATGCCTGGCACGCGAGGCCTTATACATTTTTAGTTTCAGTGCATATTATTTTACAAGATATTTAAAAAATCTTTTACACTTTTCTATTTGGATCGATATTTTAGTTAAATGTTTAAAAGTTGTAAAGACCTTGAGTTTACATTGATGTAAGAATTCATTAGAGATCACAAAAAGTTAGATCTTGCAAAACCCGAAAGAATCAAAGGCTAGAGCCATCACTCACGTCACTAATTTTGGCCTAAAAGATCCATTACTGGGTTGGGTGGATTTGAAAAGGTTAGCCATAATACCATTCTAAAGAGCATTTAATGACCTAAAGAATTTGAATTTAGTTAATATGAAACCACACCAAATAAACGAAGAATTTAATCTTAAGAAAGTATCTGACTAAAAAAAACTTAAGAAAGTAAATTTGTTGAAATATCTAATGAAAATTTACCAAGTCATCAATGCCTCAGCGAAAAAAAAAATGACATCAACACGGATTGCCAAAGTTTTGCACTTTCAACACTGATTGCCAAAGTTTTGCAACACGACAGAGCTGTCGTGTTTCTCAATGGGCAAAGTGAGTCTCGGAAAAGCAATGACTCCTTTTTTCGGAAAAGCAATGACTCCTTTTTTCTGAATTCGTCTTTTGCAAGTATAAAAGAAAAGCAAAGGAAACCGGCAATTTCCGAGCAACGTGGGATTCGAGTCTCAAAGAAGCATTGACTCCTTTCACTTAATAGAAAAGCGAAGAGAATGACGATTTCCAACCAAAGTGGAATCTTTGCTAAAGGTGATGTTTTCTCAATAGATGATGGCAAGGAAATATACTCATCTTCCAATGATTTTAATTTCTAGTTTTTTTTAAAGCACCAAGGGTAAAATCTTGACTGTATCAATTTGATGTGGGAGAATATGTCCTTAAGATCAAGCTCATCCGGGCTTCACCTAACCTGCTATATAAAAAAAAAAAAAATTTTGAAAAATAATGTTGACACAACATTTTTTATCACTTCATTTGGTTAGAGACAACTTCCACTTAAATTTCTTGTTCTGTAATTTTGTAAATAGAACCCTCATCTGTAGCGCTAGTGGAAATGGGTTAATCTAATATTGTAAACCAAGGACAACCAAAAAGTCTCTTGAACAATAATTCAACCTAATATTGACAATTTTCATCGAAAATCGCTGATATGACAATTTTCCATATAGAACAGCCAACGATAATTGGACCATCATATTAATGATTTATGGCGAAAATTGATCAGAATGCCTACATTAAAATTTTACACAAAGGTTTGAGACTGAATTGGCAAAATTAAAAAAATTTATGATTGAATTGACATCTATACAATAAGTTTAGGATATATTGAATTAATTACATTATTGATGCTTATATCTGTGAATTTTCCAGCAAATAATTGCAATACATGATGCTTTGGTAAATTAAAATGATTCATAACATTGGTTTATAAAGTAAGCTAGCATACTTTTGTAAGGTATTGAATATACTTTGTTTACCAAATGAAAAACCCTTAGAGACTAAATATTGTAATTCACAATTCCGAATAAATTAATACGACTTATCGAGGTTTAGATTGAAACAATTTGCTATCACAACTGCCATATCTTTGTCTCTTTCAATTGGTTCAAATATTTAATTGAAAGAAAGGCGGAAATGTTCCAAACAAGACTTAAAAAAAAAAGAGAAGTAAAAAATGTCAACATGTAAAATATATTCAACACTGTATTCAAATAATTTAAGCTTGAGTATAGGATTACGCACTCAATTTCCGGTCATATGAATGAAGAAAATGCTTTATAAGATTGAAGTTAACTTTCTCATTGTCGCGACCTTCCCAGAGACAAACCACCAAAAGAAAAAGCTAATGGATTACTAAGCTTACACTTAGCACAGACTCTTGATTATCCAATGAATGATTGACAAATCATTCAATTATTTTAAAATGGACATTTGTTTACACCAAAAAATGACTAACCAAAAAATGGACATTTGCTTTTACTATGCTTTTTTTTTTTTTTATTCCTGTTATTTTTCGGATAATTATTTAAAAAAGAAAAAAGAAAAAGAGAGAGAGTGAGAGAGATGGCAAGGTCCATGCCCCAGCCCTCCTTCTTTGTCTTCCGCGTGGGCCGAGACCCATCTGGCCCCCTCACCTTTGTGACCCAGCCCAACCCCCCTCCTTCTTTCTTCTTCTTCCTTCCTTCTTCCCCCCTCCGCCTCTATGCCTCACGTGCAGAGACCGATGACGCACGGAGGACAATCTACAGAGCGAGCTAGAGAGAGAGAGAGAGAGAGAGTCGCGAGTGTGATAGCCCCCTCGTCGCGTGCAGCACCGGTTGCTTGGCCTAACGCCACCGCTGCTTTGCCACCGACGACGCTATCTGCTCACGTCGTTCTTGTCGCCGCCCGCGTTTGGATCCACCAACGAACTCCAAGCGTTCGACGATTTGCCTGAGAAAATTGGTGGCCGGGATTTGGGTTGCCGTGACCAAAGAGTGATGGTCGGCGATGGCGGCTGGCTGGGCGGAGGCTGAGTCGACGGTCTGGGCTAGCCAGGGTGATGCCGGAGGAGACGCTCGGCCATCTCTGTTGATCTTGCGAAACAGGAGAACGGTGGCGACTGTGAAATGGGTCGATTCGTGGGTCTGCCTAACCTGGTTTTCCTTGGTTCTGGGTAGAGGTGTTAAATGGGTCGTTAATGGGTCAAGCCTCATTTCCCAAAACACCTATAATGGGTTTTGAAAATAAAGAAATTGAGATATATGGGTCTTAAATGGGTCTGAGAGCAGACCCATTTAAGACCCATTTATCAACCCATTAAAAATGAACCCATTTACACAAATAGGGACTCTCTCTTCTCTATTTAACTTTACAAAAATATTTTTTTATAAAAACTGAAATTATAAATTTTTTTTATTTTTTATTTTTTTTCTTTCTTCTTCCTCCGGTCGCCGGCACGGCGATGGCCAATGACCGGCTAGGCGAGCCTCAAGCTCACCGAATCTGGCGAGGCTCGAGCCTCGCCGATCTGGCGCTCGAGGCTCGTCGGCGTCCGACGAGGAGCTCGAGCTCACTCGACGCCGGCGAGGCTTGAGCTCGCCAGATCTGGTGAGGCGGAGGCCTCGCCGACGTTCGGCGAGGGACGAGCTCGAGCTCGCTTGACGCTGGCGAGCCTCGTGCTCGCTGGATCTGGTGAGGCAGAGGCCTCGCCGACGGCAAGCGAGGCTCGAGCTCGCCGAAGTCGGGCGAGCTCGTGCTCGAGGCTCACCTGTGGCCGGCAGCCGGCCATCATCGTGGCGGCGGCTAGCCAAAGAAGAAGAAGAACAAAAAAAAAAAAGAAAAAAGAAAAAAGAAAAAGTAAAAGTAAAAAATAAAAATTATATTTAAAAAAATAAAAAATAATTAAAAATTTAATATTAACAAATAAAAAAATAATTAAAATTCGATTTTTTAAAATAATTATTTTAAAAATTATAAAAATTGTCCATTAAATTTGTATTGTATAAAACTATTTTAGTAATACCATTTTTTTAACATATATATAAGAAATAAGCTTTTTTAAGTTTAATTAAATGGGTCAGGTATGGGTCGGGTATGGGTCGGGTCGGGTATGAGTCAGAAAATTTACATTAGGCATAAATGGGTCATAAGTTAATGGGTTAATTTGGATCGGACCATTAATGACTCGACCCAAACCTGACCTGATCCACCCATTTAACACCTCTAGTTCTGGGCTAGGGTTTCTGCTTCAATGGGTCAGACTTAGTTTGGTGTAAATCTTGGGCTGGTCATTTCTTTTAATGGTAAGTAGACCTGGTTTGTTTGTTTTTAAAAAAAGAGGGGCTTGGAGTTTTTTTTAAAGAGAATTTCGGGCTGGGCTCGCGCATGCCCAACTAGGTTGGTGGCTTACGGATTCAGATCGATCTCGACCCGGGAATCCGACCCAGATCCCTTTTTTATAATATAGTATATTATTATTTTTAATATTAAAAATATTTTAATAATAGAAAATTAAAAAATAAAGAAAAACATAAAAAAATGACTAATATTTCCATAAAAATCAGAAAACCCTTGAAACCCCCCCCCCCCCGCCCCCCAAAAAAATCATGTTTAATTTCTTAGAAGCAAATATTGACTTATTTCTTGCATTCCAATTGTGCTTTCGTGATGCATGGATTTCTATTTCTTCAGTCTAATTAGGAATTGAATCCTAGAGCCTGTGATTGGTACAAAATGCTATATAAATGCTTTACTTGACACTTCAACAAGATTATGTATCGAAAGAGTATAGTGATTAACTAGTGTAATCAGGTCTCCTAACTAGTGTAATCAGATATCCGATCCTAATTTCTCTAGTTGCACAAGTGCACAAGAATGAAGTATTTTTTTCGATATTTCACTTGGGTTTCTAATCGACCCACCTCAAATCAATTAGTGGCGACTCTTATTTGAAATTAACTTGTAGGTTAAAAACTTGGACCAAGTCATGAATTGGTGGGTTTGGGAGAACCCGGGCTAAGCTTAATACTTAAAGAGCCATTAGCCTCCACATGTGCTCGTGCATATGTGGGCGCAAAAAAAAAAAAAAAAAAAAAAAAAAGAGGTCGCGATAGATACCACTTTACAACTTCACATTAATTATTTTTATTTCCATGTTTACGGAAATGTCACTTTTTTTTTTCCAAAGTAAGATTCTAAAATGAGTATCCAAGAAGGGACAATTTGGTCTTTTCAAAGTAGGGTTTTATTTAGAGTTATGTAAATAGTATTTGAAAAGAGAAATGTATGTAAGTGGTCATTGGTTTAAAAATGAGGTATGTTTAAACGAACCTGCATTGTAAAATGTTTATGTGTTTCACTCTTTTAGACTTTCTCTTATACTTCCTACACAAACACATGTATGCTTTTTGGCTATAGCTACTAAAGACAAAAAGAAGAAGAAGAAAATTAAAACATAATTGACTGATCATACAATTAAAAAATGCGTCGACAAACACTTGTTTGGCCACAGCAAAACCACAATACAAATACAGTCGTGGAAAAAAGACTATAAGTCTATGCAAAAAAAAATGAGATTGCATCACACTTTTTTTATTAACATCCTATTTTTTTCCTATGGGCATGACATATATACCTATCAATTTCTCCTAAGTAAAAGATCATTCTCATATTCAATTATATTTAAGTAGTGAAGTAGTGATGATTATACAAGAACATTTTCAAAGTCTCATGAACAATCAATATATGAGGAATTGCTAGGCCTAGAGAAACTTAAATTGATAAAATAATTAAGGTTTGTGTCTCTAGAACTCGAGATCCATGGTTTGATTCTTACTCAATTTAACTGCTTTGAGCCATGTTTTAAAAAATGTAATTCTTCACGAATCTCCTAGCATCGATCATATATGTTTATGACGGCATGCCTTTGACTAAAAAGGACTTAGTTTGATGCATAAAAAATGGCTCAATATGTCACTTAAGCAGTACACAAAGATCATAATCGTTAGGAGTATATATAGTATGATTTGAACTGCTCTGAGCTATGTTTCAAAAAAAGTAATTTGTAACAAATCTCCTAGCATCGATCATATTAGTATGTGACGGCATGCCTCTGAATAAATCGGAAAAGGACTTAGCTTCATGCATGAAAAACTGGTTGAATATATCACATGAGCAGTACACAAAGATAGTAATCGCTAGGAGTATATATAGTATGATTTGAACTAATTTATCAACTATTTTAAATCCAAACTCTAATAGTTTGGATTTTTGATTGGAAAAATGTAATATACTATCAATTTGTTTTGTTATGGGTTTGATTGAATAAATATTACCTTTAATCTTTCCCAACAATTATGCAAGAAGTTTAATATCTATATAATCTCAAAGTTTATATTTCCAATACCAAACAAGAAAGAAAACGCTCCTCCATACATCCATAACAATTATTTAAACCAAAATAAGTATAGGATAATTTGAGTGCAAGTAGCATAATTTTATTATTTTTCATCGCTCAAAATTCAAGTTTAAGCTCAAGCTCAAGTTCTTTAGCTCCAGTTTGTGTTAAACTCGAGCTATGCAGTGAGATTTAATATTAGTAATCAACCTTAGGAAATTGAAGTTTTGGCTTCTAAAACATTTCATCAAGTAAAATCTCTTAATTGATAGCTCCTTTAAACTTGAGGTGAGTGTCGCAGTCTCAACTTAGTAGAGCTAAGTCTTTGAATTTTAAGTCCTCTTGAGTCACATTGTCACGACCCAAATTCTACAATTGTAGGGGTAATGATTCAACTGTCCTTCTACTCAAAGGATGAAGCCTCAATCCATGCCCAAAAAGTCGAGATCTCAAAAGTCCCCGTCGATAATACTATCACTTTATTTGCCACTAACTAAGGAACCTAAAAAGATTGCGAAGGAATGGGATGAGCAAGCATAGCCTAGTCAGTAGTGCGTATCTCTTCAAAGTAGATCAAACAACTATTATGCATGTATAAAGCGATATTAGAAACTCGTAATCCAAAGTCATGATAATATATATATATATATATATATATATATATATATATCAAATCAAATATGTATTGTTTCATTTCAACAAATCTTTATATAAATCGATAATATTCATTTAAATCCACCATCACAATACATAAATCAGCAGTCAAGTTCATTGATCAATCTCAAATCACGTGTTAATGGCCTATCCATTGACCAATATATTGCTCAATATGCTACCATACTCACGACACAACGCCTAGTGATAAGGCAATCAAGATTCTCCCTTTAGCAAAGTCTCCACCTACAAAATTGGTGGCTCAGTCTGGAAGGATATCCTAAATCGGTATGCATACCCACAAACCTCTCACCAGGTTCACAATAATATTGAGCATCAAACAATCTTCCAAAACTAGAAATCCGATCCAGAATTAAATCTTATAAATCAAATAAATAACTTTTCGCAACGTAGCCCATTCGCCATTTTTCAACCATCTTTTAAATCATTCATAAACCAGTTTGCAATGTAGTTAATATATTACTTCACAACCCCTTGCATAACATGCTTTCTAAAGATTCGTAAATATGAAGGAGTAGTAAACGCTTGATATGACTTTTTATACAACAACAATGCCATTTCTTAACTCGTACTATATAGAATCTATATTGTTTTTGAAATATGAATTTACAAACTCAAAGAAGAAAAAGTACCATTCATCTCAAAATGCCTTTGATCAAACAACATAATTATATGTGCTGACAACCTTGTAATCTTAACGATTAAACAAGAATCGATATCAAAACTAACTAAAATATTACAACAACTATGAAATGCCCATACTAAACTTAAACATTAATGAAGTGACTCCTAGGCACTAACAAAGCTCTTAACCAGAGAAGATATTCAAAGTTATTTGCAGCGTGAAACTTGAGTACATACCATAATTCTCCTCATCAAACTCCATTTCAAGTGAGCTTATAGTCAAAAGGATGATCTTTTGAAGCATTGGAATACCCATAACTTGGTGGACCCAAAATCAAGCCGAAAACCATTGAAATTTGGCCCTACTCTTGAGGGTTAAGAGTATGCTCCTAGATGCATATCGTGCTTTATTATTTCCATTCTCGCATTTGCATTGTTTAGTAGTTTTTTGGAATTTGCTAAACTTGAAAGCCATTTTATTTAGTTCTTGAGCATTATTTTGAGAAATAACTAAATGGAGTCTTTCGTTCGGCAAAAAAATAGTTGCAATTTATCAAATTGAATAATACTTGATGTCACGAATTGAATAAGAATTGATAACCGAAACTTAATTTGTAATTTCATCTAAAAAAGACTCGTATTTTCTCAAACAATGTTTGATAATTTCGTATGAAATTTATAACCTGAAAACATTATTAAATTAAAAGCCCAAAAGCCACTAGTTGCGCATTTTTCATCATTCGTAGCCAACTTTTAAATTTTTTTAACGAACAAACTATAAGTCTAAATTAAGTTTCGTTAAAATCCTAAGATTTTAAATACCATAAACTATCATTTTTATATATATTCCTAGTTCAATGACTCCTTAATCGAACTTTATAGTTCAAAATTCATAAAATTCCAAATTTGTGTCCTCACCCCAAATGTCACTCCAATTAGATGAACAAAGGGTGTGAGCAATTACCAAAAGTTGCGATACATAATTGAATAGGCTTGGTGAGACATCCGTGGCGCAAAATCCTCCACCTCTTTCCCTTTCTTCATTTTCTTTCTTCTTTCCTCCTTTTATTTTCTCTCTCTTATTCTCTTTTTCTCGAGTGTGCTCTCACCCGCGCTCTCCTTTTCCCCTTTTATTTCATTTTCTCTTTTTCTTTTTTTGGGCCCCACGCATGTCGACCAAGCAAAATAAAAATGCAACTTTTGCACACAATCCAAGGAATCATTAAGCAATATGAGGCGTCGTAAGAAGAAATGATGCTGCCAAGCTGAAGTGACATCATGTATTAATAATCTCTCAGATAAATTACAATCAATAAATATTTTCAAATGAGGAAAATTATCTAAAATGACATAAACATATAGCACTATTACCAATCCAACCTTAAACCTTTTAATGGTGCCAATTGGGTTTTGAATATTTTCATATTTTGCTAATTAAGTCTATTTAGGCAATTTTTGCCAGAAAATACTAATGTAAGCGCTATCTGTCCTACTTAATATGACAGGCACTGAAGCGGATGCTTTTTAATAATATTTTATTTTATTTTTCAAATTTTTGGATTACTTTTTGAATTTTTTCTTTTATGCTCTCTCTCTCTCTCTCTCTCTTAACAACTCTAACTGGTAAGGGCTGTATGACCTCACCTTAATCTTGGCAAGAGTGCGGAGGCCCTCGCCTTTGGCTCGCAAGGGTTGCGATGCCTCCCCTCCCCCCCCCCCCAAAAAAAAAAAAAAAAAAAAAAAGCCTAGGCAAGGGTTTGGCCTTGTGGATTGTGATGGTTGATGAATGACCTCACCAGCTAGAGTTGTAAAAAAAAAAATGAATGAAAAAAAAAAATTAATAGGAATATTTATTCCATATATTTTGATATTACTAATCAAATTTTTGAGATTGACAATGATCCTTCTTTACTGAATAAAAAATTGAAAAACTATTAAAATATTTTTAAAAATTATCTACGTTAACGCCGACTATGTCACGCAGAATGATTGGCATCTGTGTCAGTGATTTCTAGCTAAATTGGCTAGATGCACTTGATAGCCAAAACGCGAAAAAGTTTGGAACTCAATTGACACAACTAAAAAGTTTAGGATTGAATCGGTAAAAATTCAATAGATTTGGAACTTTTTGGACAACTTTCCCTTTCAAATATCCCAATAAAACAAACTTTCTATCTCGAGTCTAGTACTTAGAATCTCATTCTTGTTGCAGCAAGCTTAATTTAATGAGTCGGTTAATTGAAAAAACCAAAAACTGGACCGACGCAAATAACATTTATTGAAGAGTCAAATGCACCACTTTTGGGAGACGTACCAATCGTGACGTCATTGCTTAAAAACCTAAGTTTTATATCAATAAATGAAATATTTAGATCTGAAAATTAGATATGCATGACCGGAAGACTATACTGTGGTCAAACTATAAATAACACCGCATATGGGAACACAGGGGTTTGAATTGGTCTTTTCTCACCTAACCCATAAAATATGTCGGTAAACTATAATGTATTGCGGCTATAGTCGGATGCACCACGAGAGTAAAAGACCTGCCTAGTTTCCGTGATACACGGGATGGGAAGTCAACAAATTCAATTCATGAAACTTACGCGTATAAGAAAAAGGGTAAATAGATGATAAGATGAAAGTGGTTAACTATATGAAAATCATTCAACTGGTGGAACCAATTTGACTAAGTAGATAATTGGAGACAAATTCTCATTATTATCTTGGCAGCCATAAACATTCTGTGTATCTTATATATCTGTTTAAATCAAACTACTGACATTGAGCTCACCTAAAATCACGCCTAAAATGACCCAGTCCAACACGAATTCTGTAAGAGCAAGCTATTCTAGCAGCTCTTATCTTAACACAAGTAGTGTCAGACATGACTTTTTGTGAGTATCCTTCACTTCCAACATTTTATGAATCTGGATGTAATCCCAAGCAATGAAGCCATACAAATCCTAAATAATCTAAGGAAGAAGTAAATCATGATAATGTAATTTGATGATCTGAAAACCATGACAAACACAAAAAGTAATGTGCAGTGCACACTGATCTCCCATTTTCTAAGGCTACCGTGGGTACAGCTCAGTCATAGAAACCTCATTTTTCGAGAACTGGTTCGATTTGCTTCTTGATTCCTCGACCTCAGCCACCCTCAAATTATAATCTTGCATGGATGGCATATCAGATTCGACACCGCTGTGTATGTAGAATGCAGGTCTTGATGGAACTTGGAGAGTGACCGAGTGTCTTTTAAGCATGAGAAGGACCGAGGCCATTGTTGGCCGGCTAATCATATTTTCTTGGACACATAGTAGACCAATGTGGATGCACCTAGCAATTTCAATACTTGAATCAGAAGTTATAGAGGGATCGATAATGTTTGATAATGATCCTTCCCTCCAATTCTTCCAGACCTGCAAACATTTGACAAACATTGAGCAGATTGATATCTGGCATATTATGTGAAATGAGAAAGTATGTTCTAATACTCACATAGCTTATAAGGACTTCCGTGTCATCGCCCATGCGGAAAACAGCGTTCCTTTGACCACTCACAATCTCCAAAAGCAGCACTCCAAAACTGAACACATCTGACTTGATCGAGAAAGTTCCGTGCATCGCATACTCTGGCGCCATATATCCACTGTCCATCACAATAAGTCCACCTTATTAGCTCTATAGTTTGCTTTTCTCTTTTGATAAGCATTAGCTCTAGGAGATTGTGTCACTTACTAGGTCCCCATGATTCGGTTTGTCTTGGCCTGAGTTTGATCCAACTCGAACAGCCTTGCCATACCAAAATCCGATATCTTTGGATTCATTGTCGAGTCTAACAAAATGTTGCTGGCTTTGAGGTCCCGATGGATGATACGAAGTCGAGAGTCTTCATGTAGATAAAGCATCCCTCGGACAACACCCATTATTATCTTCCGACGCGTATCCCAGTTGAGATTCGCACGCTTCAGGGGATCTACGCATTTTGGTGGAATCACATTCTATAAGACGTCTATTAATCATTTTGTGAGGATATGATTTCATGAAGGACAACCCAAGAAACATACCAAATATGAATTGATCAAGGCTCGAATTGGGCACAAACTCGTAAATGAGAAGCCGTTCAACTCCTTCCAGACAAAAGCCTAGGAGCTTGACCAAGTTCCTATGTTGTAGCTTAGCTAGTAACATGAACTCGTTCTTGAACTCAACTTCCCCTTGGCTGGAATTCTGCGATAGCCGTTTCACCGCGATTTCTTGTCCGTTGGAGAGCTGACCCTGAAATTTCAACAAATTAGATCTTTGTGAGTATCAATTGGTACATTGAAGCATTTCTAGGAGTATCAGATTGATATCATCTTTGACTATTTGGTTGCTTGAATTTTGAATACAATAGAGTAGAGGATGTGCTTTGTTATTTATTACCATGTAGACAGCACCAAACCCGCCTTGTCCAAGCTTCTTGGAATCAGAGAAGTTATCCGTTGCCGCTCTGATAATGCTGAAATCAAATTGCAGTGACTCAACCGTGCTAATTTCCTGCACAACTTCACCTAGAAAGACGAAAACGCTGTCATTCAGAGATCATTATCTTTTCATAGTTTTCATAATGAAAGTTTCACAAACTTTTAGTAAATGTAAACCCTAAACCTTTTAACCTTTATAAAGTTTTTGGCCTAATTGTCGAAAGTGATGGAGCTCTTGCTACTTTGTAGGTGCAAAAGCATAGTCATTAGTCAACTTAATTATTTTCGTAATCTTTTTTAACCTCATGAACAGTCGTTGTTCCAATGCAAAAGGATAAACACTCGCCTTCAACACTTTCTCTAGGCTGCTTCTTCTTCCTTTTCACATTCAGGAGCACGATGACAATGCTGATGACAAGTAGAGCAGAAATACTTGTGATGACCACAATGATCACAGTCCTCGTCGAATTAATCTTTCCAACTGCAAGAGCAAAGGCACATTACTTTTATGATCATTGCTTGCTGCTTACTATGTGAAAGATACAACACGTGATTCTCTGATAACTCGGGGGAAAGTGTTTCGGATTTCTGGATTTTGTCATCCTACCAATTTTCATCTAATAAGATTCGGAATATATCACATTATTCCCTAAATTTTGAAGATTTCACGGATGCCTTTTTTACCTCAATTTCATTACTTTCATCAATTTCTTACGAAAATCAGGGTAAAGACGGTAAAATGACTTACAGAAACAGAGTGGAGCAAGGAACATCCAATGCAAGTTTGCAAAATTTTTGCAGAGTTATTAGAAGCTCCCAATGTGCACATATAGGACCAATATATACATGCGGATCACCGCTATGGATTGTAAATCTGGCTCGATTTAGATCTCTGTCTCTCTCTTAGATGACATGACTGTGATAGTTGACTAGTATCAATGAACTACTGTGATAGTTGATTAGTATCCATGTAGATGCATCAATGATTAAACATATATTCTTTTGCCAAAAATATGGATCAACCCGTACCTTCTGCCAAAAAGCATTTAAAAATTAAATGAGCTACTGAGCATATATCAATAAAAAGAATCTTGTGGTTTAACAGAGCATGTAGATTAAGCTTATATGAAGAATTTGATTGGGTGAATCTCACGCGAAACCTTCATATTTTGATAGAAAGGAAAAGACTGAAACGCTGTGTACGTAACTCCTGAACAAGAGCAACTTACCTGGTGGTGGAGGCAGCGGAAGTGGCCCACTGACTGGGTCGAAGAACCGATTATTGGTCCCGTACAGGATCAGGCAACTCGGCACCATGTACCGTCCTCCTGTGCGCCTGAGACAGCAGTGGCTGATCTCCTGGACGCCTACAACCAAGCAGTCGATGCATTGCTGCTCCGTCAAGTCTGGTGTGCACTGCACCAACGCATAGATCACGTCAGGCCCCACTGATTCGTTCCCTGATGCGTACTTTCTCAATGAGCCACCACGCGCCGCCTCAGCCGACAGACCGTTCAGGAGCTTCTTGATTGCTGCGTCGTATGTGTCTGAGTTCGAGACGTTGTCAGCGGTGCTTGCCAGGTAGACGGGTTTCGTCCGGACTACACCAAAGAACGAGGCGTCCGAGTACTGAATGATGCAGTTCCCGCTGTAGAGGAGTGCCTCCTTTTGTAGGGGGCAGAGGTGGCGCATGTCGGAGGCCAAGACATTGAGGTAGGCGCGACAGCTTTTGGCGGTTAAGTCACCGCGGCAGAGGCCAAAGAGATAGAGGGTTTGGGAGGCGCCGGAGATGGCAGCAGAGGCATTGAAGAAGCCGTAGGAGAGGGACAAGGAGTTGGTGGTGGAGATGTTGGAGACGAGGGTGGTGAGGGTGGTTTGGTAGGTGCTGTTGGCAGTGAAGTTGCCAGTCGAACCACAGTAGGTCGCCGGGAATTGGGCATTTATGGTGGAAGCAAACCTGAGAAGAAGCAAGAGGAGGAGATTTGCAAGATCCATTTTTTTCTCTTTGGGTGTCTCGGGTGTCTCTTTAATAGACCCAACATGAACGAAGGGTTTAATCTTAAGAAAGTAAATATGTTGAAATGTCCAATGAAAATTTATCACGTCATCAATACCTCGGCAAAAAAAAATAAAAAAATACATATACGCATACCACATCAAAGAGAGACCCGAGACGACGACAACCCCCCCCCCTCCCCCAAAAAAAAAAAGAAGAAGAAGAAAAATGGATCCTCCAATTCTCCTCCCCTTGCTTCTTTCTCATGTTTACCAAATTGTTGCAAAGTGGTTGCAGAGTTGACCAAGTTGCCCACACGTAAAAAAGTTTTGTTAAACAAATGGGTGTACATGATCAAGAATGAAGCAGATGGTAGTATTAGATATAAGGTGAGATTTGTAATCAAGGGTTTTTCTCAAAAGGAATGGATCAGACTACTTCGAGATATTTTCACCCGTAGTGAAAATGACATCAATTAGAGTTCTGTTGAGTATAGTTGCAGTAGAGGATCTTCATCTTGAGTAGTTAGACGTAAAATCAACATTTTTACATGGTGACTTAGATGAAGATCTATATGGCACAACCTAAGGGTTTTGAAGTCAAAGGTAAGGAGCACATGGTATGTCGCTTGAAGAAAAGCTTGTATGGCTTGAAACAAGTTCCGCGGCAATAGTACCTAAAATTTGATGGTTTCGTGAAAGAAAAAATGATTTGCACACTATGAGTCTGATAACTGTGTTTATTTTCGCAAGTATGATGATGGTGACATTATATATCTCTCTTTATATGTGGATGACACGTTGGTAGCTAGTTCTATTATGAAGAGAATTGTAGAAGTGAAGAAGATGTTATTATCATAGTTTGCTATGAAGGACTTGGGAGAGGCCAATAATATTTTAGCAATGAAAATCATCAGGGACAGGAAAAATAAGAAATTATGGCTATCGCAGGAAGACTATGTGAACAAGGTGTTAAGAGATTTAATATGGATAAAGTAAAACTGGTTGCAATTCCTCTAGCAAGTCACTTCAAACTTTCCAAGAGTATGTGTCCAAGTACTCAGGCTTTGAAAGATGAGATGGTGGTAGTTCCATATGCATCAACAGTGGGGAGTTTGATGTATGCCATGGTAAGCACGAGACTAGACATTGCACAAGCAGTGGGAGTTGTGAGTCGATATATGTAAAACTCAAGTAAAGAGTATTAAAATGCAGTGAAAATGATATGGAGATATCTAGCAGGTACTTCCAATTACTCACTTTGTTATAGTAGTACGTCTCTAGAGTTGCAGGGTTATATAGAGTAGATCATTAGGGTAATCGAGATAGTGGTTAGAGTATCACTGGATATATCTTTACAATTGCAGGTACAGTGAGTTGGGTATCTCAACTACAAAAAGTAGTAACTTTATCAATGCCAGAGGTAGAATACGTGGCGATCACAAAAGCCTCCAAGGAAATCATGTGGTTACAAGATTATATGGAGGAGCTACATCGAAAATAGCCAGTCAATACACTATGGAGTGATAGTCAAAGTGCAATGCACTTAGCAAAGAATGCAGCTTATCACTCAAGGACTAGACATATCAAGAAGCGTTATCACTTTATCAGGTTAGCATTGAAAGATAATGAGTTAAAGTTACAGAAAATTGATGGCTCAAAGAATCCAGCTGACATGTTGACCAAGGTAGTAGATAGAGAGAAGCATATTTTTTGTACTACTATCATTGGTATTACTCCATGTTGATTGATGAGGAGTATCGTAGAGGCACAAGTTTTTCAAGTATTAGTTTTTCAAAAAAGATGAATGCAAAGTTGCTTGGTGTTCGGGTATATTTGTCTTCAAGTGGGAGATTGTTAAACATAAAGTCAAATATTTTTAGGGGTTTTTTTGTATTTTCTATTAGATTTGCTTTTAGATTAAAAGCTACACCTTTATATTAGCAATGTTAATATGCTAGCCGTCAAGACGCTGAAAAGGAAAATAGAGAGGCAAGAAAAAGAGAAAAGAAAAAAGTGAGTTTTTTTCTTTATGAGGATAAAAAAAAAAAGTGAATTTTTTTCTTTATGAGGGTTCTCAATCTCTTTGTACGATGATCTTGAGAGAAGATCATTGTTGTATTCCAACTTTTTTTGAAGCCTAGTGGATTTGCAGAGTACGTCTGCTTGGAGACGTAGTCCAGGTTTTGGTGAACTTCGTTAACAACTTTTCTAGCGTGTTATTTTGATTCCGTTCATTTATTATTATATTCTGCTAGGTGAATTATTTGTGAACGTTATTTTTCTGGAATCAACGTGCGATTTCGTAACAATAAATGGATTAGTGTTCTTTATATTTGAAAATTTCCAATTTCATCGGTCATAATATCTATGATTGAAGAATAAATATTTGTACAGGGAAAAACTCTCATAGATGGCAAGATAATGAAAATTTCTGAAATATTCGTCGGCCGGTGAGAAGGAAAATATTTAAATTTACCTGAAATTCCCTTAATTTCAATAAATTATTATCAGAAATTTCACTTGAGGACGCAGCCGGGAGGAAGACAGTCCAACACGAGTCCCCTCCCATCTTGTCATTATCTATTTTGCCCGGCAAGAAAATATCTATACGCACTTGAAAAAGGAAGTTTTACATGTATGGCTAGGATTTGTCATAAGACCAACTTTCCAGCTCAAGGATAAAGATTGTGCACGGCAAAGCAAGTCAAGTTACCCTTTATCTCTCTATGATCAACTTTCCAGTTCATAGATAGAAACAAATCATCTAGTTCTCTTTAAGAAGATTTGAGATACATGATTTGTCCCTTCTCATTACTGGTTGAAAGCCCAATGCTGTCCCAGTTACCTATCGAATGCATTAAGCTTGTTTTATCGAGGCACTAAGATTGCTGTCATGACTACTCTTTATTCATTTCACATTGTCAAGATACTCATTCACGAGTATAACTCATGAACTTGAATGACGATATAACTGGCATTTCCTTGCTTTTGTGCTTCTCAGTGACTTCAATGAGAGATGAAAGTGGGTCGAGGCACATTATGATGTTGCAAAGCCATATTGGCCCCACGAGAAGTGATTTTTATCAGGATATGGTTAGGATGGCACAGGGGTTCATATTCCCCATCCTCAGCTAGACGTAGCCCTACTTTAGGGAAAAGTACCCAAAAAATCCGAAACTTATTGCATTAGTACCAATTCAGTTTTAAAATTTTCATTTGGATCAATTTAGTCATAAACCTTTTCACATTTATACCAATTTAGTCTATCCAGCCAATCTTGGCCAGTTGACGCTGACATGGACCCGGTCGGTGGTCAGACACTGACATGGCAATTTTTAAAATATTTTTTTTGATTTTTTTGATTTTTTTTGAATTTGTTTTTGAATTTTTTTATTTTTTTTTCCTTTTCTTTTTCTCCCTTCTTCCTCCTTGGACTTTTAGTGGCCAGCGAGCCTCCGGCGAGATTCACTGACTATTGGGTGAGAGCCGCAAAGCCCTTATTGACCACTAGTGAGGGGCCATGGCCTCTCTAGAAGCGGGCGAGGCCGCCTTTGCTTGCTGCAAGGCCAGGGCGAGGCTGGCCTCACTCAAATTTGGACGAAGATGCCTTGCTCGCAGCCCTAGGCGAGGTCATGCGAGGGTCATGACCCTTGTCGGCGGCCTACGAGGGCTTCGTGGCCCTCGCCTAGTGGGTGGCTAGCCTCCAACGAGGCTCGTCGGGCATTGAAAGTCCAAGGAGGATGAAGGGAGAAAAGAAAAGGAAAAAAGAAAGATTTTTTTTATAAAAAAAATAAGAAAATAAGAAAATTACCACGTCAGTGTCTAGCCTCCAAACAGAGTTCACGTTAGTGCTGCCCAGCCAAAATTGGTTATATGAATTGAATTAGTACCAATATAAAAAATGTTTAGAACTAAATTGATACCAATGCGATATGTTAATGACTTTTTTAGTACTTTCCCCCTTAATTTAAGAGGAATCGGGATAAAATTTTGCATCTCAAATTTTTTTCTTACTTTTACTTTCTATTTTTTCTTTGTAATTGTGTGGCAAATCCTAATAGTTCCTCCCGGCTCTGATTTCGAGACTGACAATATTTTTAGAACGCTGTAATTTCATGGCAGCTATTTTGTAAGCACGTCAAAGTCAGATTCTACATTACATAAGACGCATGTCTAATGAAAATTCAAGTCTCTTGTAATTTGTAAACTAAAACCTTTATCGAAGTGTATTTTCCTATCTCTTTTGTTCCAGTTACAGGCATGCAGATCGGTTTTGATTCGCATATCAAGTTATCAATCATGCACTGCCTCTGCTTTAGTGGTTTGTACCTCCCAAGACTTTGTTCGTCTACTACGAACTACCGAGACTAGCAGACTTCTAGATTAGATAAATCAAATGGACACATTTCCTGGATGTCGTGATTAGTTCTGTTTGCATCTAATGATCATGGAGTGAAAAAGTGAATTGCGGAGGTCATGGTTGGAGTTTGGTGAAGCTGTGGTGAAAAAAATTATTTGATAGAGATTAAAGTAGATGAGGACAATAAAGGAGGAAGACCATTATGAGATCTTTAAATGAGTTGGTATATTCGTGGTCCATGTCAACCCTTGACATACCTAAGGCGATAAAAATATTAATTTTTCCACCTTATCATTTACGTAAGGCGACAAAAAACTTACAATTTTTTCTACTTCTTGACTACTTGTGTTCTTTTGTTCCCGAAACAACAAAAGAATATAAATTCATTTGATAATATCAGTTGATTTTTCTATCTTCCGGAACAAATCTGTTCCCAAGAATAAATTTGGAATATATCAAGCAGTAGAAAAAATTACTTATTTGTTTCAGAGAACAATTCTAAAATCAAGCTATTTTTTTTTTCTTTTCTTCATTCTCCTTTTATATTCTTCTTCCTCTAGCCGATTTCCAAGCTCAACGCTTATCCAAAAACAAGGTCTAGCAACCTTGCTGAAGCCCTGCCTAGCTACGGCGAGGTCAACAACTATGGTGAGTTTAGTAGCCTTGCCCAACCACAGTGAGGCCGACCTTGCCGAGGGTCGACAAGGTCCCCTTAAGGCCGGTGAGGTCGCCGACTTTCATCTCTAGCCAATCATTAGCCAAAGAATAGAAAAAAGAAAAATCTAATAAAATTATTAAAAAATTTTAAAAAATTCTGCGTCCCAAAAAAATTAGAGTTCTATCGAGCGTATTCCTGTTCTTTTTTTTTTTCCTTTTATATTTCGGGAAAAGAAATTTTTTATAGTTACTAAATGTGTTCAAATGTTCGAAAATTTGTTCAGGGAATAGAATAAAAAAAACTATTTCTGAGCAGAAACTCGGGAACATAATAATTACCAAACAGGTCTATCTATACAGCCACAATTCCTTCTTCCAATGATGAAGCCAATTATTTTGTCAAAGATATACAAGAAAACATAAATGTGATCGTCCTTATCTCCCCCAATAATTGCTATCCAAGATATTCTTGAAAAGCTCCATTATTGGCCTCTAATATTTCCTAAGTCAAGAATCATTTATTGAGGGTACTAAATGTAAGACAACTTGGTCTTCTAGTCTCATCCTAGGGAATGATTAGTTTTATGCCAATGGGGACACCTCAATCTTGCCATTGAAGGACTAGAGTCCAAAAGTGTTTAATGCATCCTCATCCTAAATTAAGAAGACTCTAGATTAGCCTTACTCCTTAAGTTGGGCGTGCAGCCCCTCCTCTTCCAAGTTGGATGTGTGACATTCTTATCCTGGGGTGAAAACAATTTTGAGCAATTTTCAAAATCAGCGTTAATACCTTATCAAGTGGGCTCGAAAAATTATAAAATTTTAATATGTTGTAGATAAGACCCTAAATGACATTTTTTATGAGAAATCCAAGTCCAATTCGTTCTGTAGAAAAATCAGAAAATCACTAAACATAGCCCAAAAATTCGTCCGTCGAGCAGATTCAACAGTTGGAGAGAAAGACTCATTTCGAAATCTAAATCTTGACAAAACTTTTTGAAATTTCTATATGTTGTAGAAATAGATGTATTTTAAAAATTTTGTAAAGAAAACATGTTCAAATTCGAAAGGAAATTTTTTTATAAAAAATCGAGAAGGCAATCGGGTCGCTGTTTTTACTACGCCGGGCAAGTTCTGTATGGTAATTGATTGGCCATAGTCCTAACCATTTCACCTAAAAGAAATCTGAAATTTAAGTATGTTATAGATTGAGATATTTTGAACAACATTCATGAAGGAAGTTTCTCCAAATTCAAAGTACAAAGAGCTCTATAAAATTGGAAAACGGCAAAGGTCTAGGGATTTCGAGAATCTGAAGAGTCAAAACCTATGGAACCCTAAGTGGCAAGCCTAAGGAGAAGGGCTGATGCCCTACTTGATCTTCAAGATCCTTTGTCATCATTTTTCTAGGCTATGAATCACTCCCTACCATTAATGAGCTTATGACTCATCCCCCGTCTTAACATATAACCATCCAAAATTTCATAATTACCTTTCAAGAGTAAGACTACTTGTGCCAAGTGTCCTACTTAGTCATCATGCATTAATAGGCTACCTTCCAAGCACATTAAATACACCGAAGAAAATATCAAGTTAGAAGGTCATCTCATTGGGCGGGAGTCAATCGAGTCTAACCACGATCGATTACCTTATTTGGTCCAAGGTTCATGCCTAAGCCATGATTGAATAAAGCCGAACGCAACTGGGTTTAACTAGTTAAACCGAGTTTGGACTTCTCTTTGTAAAGGGCTTGAAGTTGAGGATGTTATAGAATACTTCTAACACTACTCATAGGTATATCTCAATGGTTTGGAAGACTACAATACCCTCAATAGGAATTTGTGGAATTAAATGCTTTAACCGGTAACTCTCCTTGTTGTAGATATAATAATTTCAACCATAAGACCTCAAAGAGTGAAAATTATTCATATATAACTTAGCAGTTCTTGCACAGTTCTTGCGCACATCGACTACATATTAAAAATTTTATACAATTTCTCTCAAGTTAAAAGAATATCTTATCACCAACCCAAACAAAGTTGACAAAATCATTCATTTTTGTTGCCTTAAGTATGCTCTAAGGCGACATAATTGTTAGCATTCCTAAGGAGATCAAGACGGTTTTCATGTTTGTCACCTTAGATTTAATAAAGGCCCATTTTTGATTGAATTAATCGAAACAATGTTCTAATTCTTGAATTCTAGTTAAGGTGACAAAAGGTCGTTTTTGTCGCTAGAATACGGTTGGTTCACACTAAGGTGACAATTTAAAAGATAAGCAAATGATGATTTCGTCGCCTTAGGTCGCACCTAATTTTGTCACATTTGGATTACCTAAGGAAACAAAAGCATTTTTGTCGCAAAATATTATGTCGCCTTAGGCTGTTTTTCTTGTTGCGCCGCTTGAGCTTCGCATTTCTACGAACTGTCTAGATCTTTACCTGTTATGCATGAAGTGGCCTATTTGTTTTAAATTACTGCTCCTTCAAATGCTAGTTTAGTGAGTTTAATCTCATGAAATTACAAACACTGAAGAGGAAAAAAAAATGAAAGAAGTAAAACAGGTTTGGTTCGATCTCAAATTGAGCTAAACCGCAAAAATAGTTTGATTTTGTTCTTAACTACAATATGGTATGGTTTGATGCGCGATTTTCTTTAAATCATATTTATGTAATGTGGTTGGGCTTGACATCCAAAACCGCAACAAACCATACCATGCTTATTCCTATTCTTAATTTATTCACGAGACTTGCAAAATGTTTCATGGGTATTCATATAAACAGCTCTTTAATATAAAAAAGAGAAACAAGAAAACTCTCGGCTCTATTCGTTTTACAGGGAAAAAAAAAACTTCCAAGTAAATGTTTTCTGAATATTAGCAGCATGCGGTTCATAGAAAATGAACCAGTAAAAAAAATATATTTTTCACCAACAGAAGAAACACATTTAAAAGTGAGGAAAATGTTTTCCCCTTTCCAGAAAGCAGAAAAAATATTTTCCATCCTCTTTTTTTTTTTTTTTCACTTCTACAGGCACTTTCTTTCACCAAACAATTTGATCTCCGTCGAAATTGAATAAAAGACAAATAAGAAAGAATTTCCAAATGATTAATTCAAAGATACTCTGCCTGATATATTATGTCCGTGCTTATTTGTATAATATTCTACACTGTAACCATTCTGGTATTTTGTTTTTTGATTTGTTATTTCAATACTTACCACTGAGATTTAGCTCAGTTTTGCCGGTTTGCTGGCGAGTTCTCTTCACAACCAGCAAGTTACTAGTCTTTTCCGGTGTTCCCACAGCCCCGGCGTTGATCCAAACTCCACCGTCACGTGTCATCACTGTCCAACTACGGCTCAGCCCCCTGCTGTGCCTTACCGTGGCTGTTTGACTTTGATCCCCCGACATCGTTCCTCTTTGACGGAGTCCGTTCTTCAGCAGCCATAAATTCTCACCATCGTCGGTCACCGTTGGACACCATTTTCCAAATTAGGTAACCTCAGAAATTAAACTTAATTAGAATATCTTGTTACCCAATCTGGATTATTTGAATTCTAACTTTGATTTGGGTTAAATTTCAAGGCATTACTAAATAAAAAAATTTCCATGTTGAATCTGCATATACTCGAGAATGATCTTTAAGAATTAAGATCGGATGCCAGATTATCTTTTTTCCTAATTACATTCATTTTGTTTTCTAACTAAGAATTGCATATTTAGCAACTGTGAAGTAATTTAGAAAATTACCAAATTTAGATTAGGATTTAAAATAAATTATTTTCTAGTTTAAATATGGTTATCAAATTTTTTAGGTAGTTTCCTATCCTAGTCTAAAAGAAAATCATATAAAAATAGTAATATGCATATCCCATATAGAATTAGTCTTAATATCACATGTTTTCATCATCATTGCCGTGTCATTTTTGTCACATTACCGCATGCCATATCATCATTGCCACCTCATCACATAACATGTCATCTCATTTCATGTCATAATTTCTGTGTCATCATGTCAATGTTATTTAATGGTTGCATGTTTAGGCTCATATAAATAAAATTGCATGCCATATTAGATGAGTTCATAATTTTTTCCCACCATTAAAATTCGGTAATGTCACATGTCATTAGTTTTATAATTCATGCATATTAAACTTAGATTAAAATTGCATATAGTTTAGTTTTCATAAACAAGAAAAACATAAAACAGAGACTTAGTTGGAATTGCGCTAGCATGTAGAAATCATATTTAGTCCAGGCATGCATTTTATTTATTTATTTATTAACACATTGCAGATATTTGGAAATTAATCATAGGATATTGTGCTTTGCTTTGCATTTAGGTTAATCCTATTTTTTGCAATTTATTTGTTGCTTTGGTTTATTGACTGTTAAATTGTTGATTGCACACCCACTTGATAATTTGTTAATGGTTTAGGCTTCAAGTCAACGATGATTGCTTGCAAAAAAAATTTGAAATAAGAGAAAATGTACCAAAATTGTGTTAGATTTATTTAGTGTAACCAAGTCCTCATAAACATAAATCTCTCATTCGCAAAATAAAGATATTCTCTCGCATCTTACTTGGGTTACTAATCGACTGCAATAGGTTAGTGGCAACCCTTAATTGAATTAATTTGCATTCTAAATTAATTAAATCAAAAGTTAAAAGTAGTGGTTGATATAAGCTTGAAAGAGTCTATGCTAAGTCTTTAAACATAGTAATCCATTAGCTTTTCCGGCCACGAAAATTATGACTAAATATATTCAGAGAATCGATTCCTTGATGCACTTACAAAGGTCCCTAGAAGTAACCACGATCGAACCAAGAAAATGCGGCACGCCTAAGCTTAAAATGTAGACATATTCGTTTGCAATGTGCGTTGTTGTAAAATATAACATTTTTTAGCTTACTTATTGAGATAAGACATAGGCTTTGTTTTGTCCGTCTCTTGTCTTCATGAAGTGGAAGAGAAGAGCCTGCGCGATCTCCTTCACTTTCCGGGCTTACATGCATTCTCATTAACGAATAGAGACGGATCTAGAATCCTAGGATCAGAAGACCAAGCTTGCACTTGAAGTTTATGTCGGGTTATGGTTATATTTTCCATTAAAAAGAAGGCATAGGATCTTGCTCTCCAGTGAGCGAGCAGGTGTCTAGGGGACCACCTCAATGGGGGTGACCCCGAATTGCCAGAAGGCTTTTATAGTTTGGACTCAAATGTTTTTGGTAGTTTGAGCTTGTATCCATGAATAACAATTGTTTTTCTTGTGTTGTCCATATATGATCTCTTTATCTTGTAATTAAGAGTTGTAATAAAGAGGCGGCATATGCTAATTATAATGGAATTCTCTGCTAGATAACCCTAATTTAGGGGTGAACTAATGTCATGCCCCGATCCTCGAGCGCGCGTACATCCCTCAGTGGTCGATACAAATGCAACGTTCTCAGTAAGTGTCGCCGACCCATTCTTTTTAATACGCATGCGGAGCGAAACAATAAACCCCTAACAACAAACAACATGTGATAGAAAAGTAGGGCAACATTTTGTGAAAGCCACAATTTTATAAAATGACTGGGTTTAGGTACAAAAAGATCGGTTCCAAAAAGAAACTGTCCTATGACCTACTCGTTGGACATATCCACCGATCATTCGGACTCCACCTCCACAGACTCCGGAGCTTCGTGTTCTCCATCTAAAGACCTGAAAAGTTAAGCCTACGACGGGGTGAGACATTGTCTCAGCAAGTTCACCCCCTAAACCCCTATTAGGAAGGAAATACACCCAAGGGTGGCCTAGCCACACAATACAGAGAACTTACCTTGCCTCAGTTCCCTCTTGCACGTCAGCACAGTTCATATACACAAAGCATATAATCATAGCACACAACAATTGAAACGCCTCATCAACTCAATCAATCACAGGAGTCCCGATTATAAGGCTAAATCGTTATGACACATCCCATACCATGCCACATAGTTTTGTCTTATAATTAGGCGCATCTAACTCAATCAAACATGCATTCCAATTTTTAATTTCGCCCCTCGAGGGTACGGCCTACTCCCAAGTTCGGCAGTCTATTGGTATAACCAGGCATCATCTCACCCCATTGAGCATGGCTACGTCTCTCAAAGACGGCTTTCCTGAAGTAGTATAGGTCCAGAATCTATTGCGACCCAAATCCTATTGAATGGGTATCCCATATAGGGTAACGTTTGGCGTAAACGCTTGGGACGGTTTCTCATAACCAACACACGACCAATCAATTACGGCCAAGACATCGTGCATTGCACCCAAATGTCTCAATTAAAATAATGCACTTGGCCCATTTTCTTCGTATTAAAAACATCCAGGAAAATAGTCGTGTGTGGGTACACGATTAGATCGAACCTTGAAAAGTGATATCCTTCCATTTTAAAATCCTACTATTTGATATAGTATATAAAAACCATTTTTAGTATCAAAACCCGACACCCGGTATTGTTCTAATTAAATACCAATTTCCACAATCACCACTCAATTTCACAATCCAGTAATCAATTGCACAATCTAATCACACCACAGCAGTCAGCACGAAATTCTAACGACCGGCTATCCCGGTATAATTTTCGGAAAATAATTAATAATTAAATAAATTCCGAAAATTGATTAAATAATATAAGTTAATATAAATTAATGAAATAAATTCGAAATAATTAAGTAATTAAATCATGCAAATAATTAATTAAGTTCCTAATTAAGCTTACACTAATTTAATTACCTAATTAGCCTTAATTAATCATCTACTAAGCTAATCAAACCACATAATCTAATTTACTTCTAATTAGACTAATCTAACCACCTAAATCATGCTTAACATAATCTAAACAACCCTTAAGCATGATTAACCTGCTAAGTAAGGTTTAGTGAGTGAACTCATTGGATTAGCGAGCCGGTGAGTTCACGGCGATGGCGACGCGACGGCGGTCGAAACTTGGGCCTACGGCAACTTCAACGGGAGCTTGGACCGGGCCGAAAAACCTGCAAGCCCACAGCGAACTGCTGGGTTTGGTTCTGGATTTAGGGCTGAACGGTTGGCTATGGCGCAGCTTAGAGGTGGCTGAACGAGGGGTTGATCGCGGGCCGCGACTGGAACGCACGGGCAGACCAGTGGCCGCGCGATGCGAAGCAGCAAAGGAGCAGCTTCAGGCAGCTTCGCTGCTGGGATACGAGACGAAGCAGTGGAGTCACGAAGGAGAAGTCAATGTCGGCTTCGCTGGTAGTGATGTTTGACTCGGTGGAAGGAGATGAGCTGACGTCGAGGCAGCTGCTGGGATGCTGAAATGGTGGAGTTAACTTCGGTGGAGGGAGAGACGTGGAGATGCTGGTCGGTGATGGGGTGAGATGGGGGATGAAGTGGTGGGCGAGATGATGATGGTGATGTCGGATGATGCGGTCGGATGATGCGGTGGATGGATGAACGCTGGAGGAGTCAACGCTTGAAGTTTGCTGGGTTGAATCAGTGGAACAAAGCCACGAGGAATTGGAGTGGGGCGGCAACGAGAGAGGAGAGAGAGAGAGAGAGAGAGAGAGAGAGAGAGAGGAGAAGATGGGTGGACGATGGTGGGCTGCAGAATTCGAAGGAAACAAAATGAAATGGAGATAAGGCAGAACAGAGGGGGATCAGGGGAGAGAAACGCTCGAAGGAGGGAGAGAGAGAGAAAGGGGGAGCAAAAGTCAAAGATAAAAATCTAATATATCATTCCCTTGGACCAAAAGTCTTCATGCTTATCCCTTGTGGCCCCATTTACTTTCTTGCATATTAATTTCACAAATAACTCATTTTGGTGCCAAATGTTACAGCCCCCATCAAGCCTATGAATTTCCTCACTTTGGGCTTCAATTTCTTCACCAACTTCCCCAATTTGATGACCAAATTTGCTGCGGAGGAAGCCTATACAATTTTCACAATTTCCCTTCATCAAATAGCTCACTAAGGAGGCCAAAAATCCATTTAATTTGGCCCCTCCGAATTTCCTTTCTTTTCCGAATCGTCCGAATTGATTTTCCGTAAAAATTCCGAACTTGACGGAATTTCTCCGAAAGACGAGACGATGTCCTATAAATAAATTGTGACACGCTCGGATGTCCGATTCCAGAAACCGAATTCAATTTCGTGTTTAAAATCGACCGGACGCGATTTTAGCGCGACCCAATCTACCAGATAGCTTTTAGGAATTTTTAGCGCATTTGACTCGTGGTCGATTATTTTCGAGCCACAACGTACATCTTCGACACATTGACGACTCTCGGTTGTCGTGAAAATCTCGAGGTTTCAAATACGGACACAGGGTATAGAAATGATGGAAAAATCGGTCTAGTGCCATTTGACAAAAATTTTGCAATCAGGTGGAATCACACACACACTAATTACATGCCTCTATTGAATCGACCTACCTCTGGTCATTGATCGATTCTGACTGTGCCGTCATGACCCTTGCAGATTAGCATGGTCGAGAAATCGATTCTGAGTCGAATTCTCCAGTCTATTGCGTTTATATCCCTTAACGGCTTCACATGATAGATCAGTTAACTTGAGAGTAATCAGCTCTGAGAAAATGGACCATAGGCACGTCGACGAAATGCCCATTTCATATATTCGGGACGGGGTCGAAATTCAGGATGTCACAATTAAGATAAATCTTGTGTCTCAATTCTCTTTCTCGCGTTTATTCTCTATCTCGTTGCATTTGTAGGCCTAATCCTAACAGTTTAAGTAATTACTTTTGAAAGAAAAGGTTCAATAATGCCAAATTATCTTCTCAATTCCCCCATCCAATAAAAATTGCAAATGTTTGCACACAAAATCAATGAACTTGTGGACTACCGTTGGCACGACACGGCGTACAATTCAAAATTTGATAAAGGTCTAACTGCAGCGGGGCAGCAGAATTGCAGTAGCTCCTGGATGTGCGGCTTGAATCCTCATGGTTTTAATCAGAACAGATAGGGCAAGGCTTGACCTTTCTAGAGTATGCTTCACTTCCGACATTCTATTAGTCTGGATTCAATCCCAAGCCAATGAAGCCATATAACTCCTGAATGATCTAGAGGAGGATTAAATCATGAGAATGTCATTTTGATGATCTGAAAACCATGACAAACATGAAAATTAGTGCACACTGCATGCAGATCTCCCGTTTATCAAGGCTACCATGGATATTGCTCGGTCACAGAGACCTCATTTTTCAAGAGGTGGTTCGATCTACTTCTTGATCTTTCGACTCTTGAACTGTAATCCCACGTAGATGACACATCCGATTCAGCACCCCTGTGTATGAAGAATGTGGGCCGTGACGGCACTTGGAGAGTGACCGAGTGGCTGTTAAGCGTAAGAAGGACCGAGGCCATCGTTGGCCGGTCAGCCACATTTTCTTGGACACATAGCAGTCCAATGTGGATGCACCTTGCGATTTCAGTACTTGAAGCAGAAATTATAGAGGGATCGATGATGTTTGATATTGTTCCTTCCCTCCAACACTTCCAAACCTGCAAATAGTTGACAAACATTGAGCAGATTGATCTCCCAAACATTATGCGAAATGAGAAGGTCTGTTTTTATACTCACATAGCTTGTAAGGACCTCTGTGTTGTCAACCACGCGGAAAAGATTATTCTTCTTACCACTCACGATCTCCAAAATCAGTACTCCGAAACTAAAGACATCGGACTTGACAGAGAAGTTTCTGTGCATAGCATACTCCGGTGCCATATATCCGCTGTGCATCACAATAAGTCCGTCTTATTAGCTCTGTAGTGTTTCTTTGTTATTTTGGTAAGCATTAGCTATATGAGGTCGTAGCACTTACTAGGTCCCCACTATTTGGTTTGTCTTTGCTTGAGTTTGGTCCAACTCGAATAGCCTCGCCATACCAAAATCTGATATCTTTGGATTCAGGTTTGAGTCCAAGAAAACATTGCTAGCTTTGAGGTTCCGATGGATGATACGAAGTCAAGAGTCCTCGTGTAGGTAAAGTAGCCCTTGAGCAACACCCATTATTATCTCGTGACACCTATCCCAGTCAAGGTTTGCACGCTTTTGGGGATCTACATATTTTGTTGAAGATCACATTTTACTAGATGTCCCTTAATCATTTCATGAGTATTTGACTTCTGGAATGACAATCCGAGAAACATACCGAAAATGAATTGATCCAGGCTTGAATTGGGCACAAACTCGTAAATGAGAAGCCGCTCAACTCCTTCCAAACAGAAACCCAGGAGCCTGACCAAGTTCCTATGTTGTAGCCTAGCTAGTAACATGACCTCATTCTTGAATTCTACTTCTCTTTGACCAGAATTCTGCGACAACCGTTTCACTGCAATTTTCTGTTCATTGGAGAGCTGACCCTGAAATTTCATCAAAGTAGGTCCTTGTGAGTACTGATAAGTAATTGAAGAATTTCGAAGAGTATCACATTGATGTCATCTATGACTATTTTGTTGTTTAAATTTTGAACACAAGAGACCAGAGGGTGCTTGGTTAATTGTACCATGTATACAGCACCAAAACCACCTTGTCCAAGCTTCTTGGAATCAGAGAAGTTACCAGTTGCAGCTCTGATAATCCCGAAATCAAATTTCAGCGACTCCGCCGTGCTAATTTCATCCACTTCTCCTAGAAAGAGAAATACATCGTCATTCAGAGCATGATTGTCTTTATCATAGTTTTTATAACGAAAGTTTCACAACTTTTAGTCTATAGAGTTGCACCTGCAGGCATTACTAATCAAAATATCAATTCCATGCTCTGGAATTCTCAACCCAATTTGTTAAAAAAAATTTGGCCTAATTGTCACTATTTTGCTGGTGCAAAAGCATAGTAATTAGTCTTCATTATTTTCATGGTCGTTTTACAGTGATGAGCAGTTGCTGTTCCAAAGCATAAAGATAAAGGCTCACCTTCAATTCTCTGTCTGTGCTGCTTCTTCTTCCTTTGCACTACCAGGAGTATGGCAATGCCGATAACGAGTACCACAGAGACACTCGTGGCGACTGCAATGATCAGAGTCTTCGTTGAATTGCTCTTTCCACCTGCAAGAGCAAAGGCACATTATGTTTATGATCATTGGTCACAGATGACAAAGTAATACAGTGGAGAAATCACTAAAGCCACGTTTTGCATGCGGAGACGAAACGCGTGTTAAATATACATCACCCCATTCACTGATAATTCGAGTGGAAGTTACTCAAATTTCTGGATGTTGTCATCTTGCCAAGTTTCTCGTCCAATGGAGAGTTTAACATTTGAAAAATATCACATTATTCTCCAGAAATTTAAAATTTTGGTGTATAATCGGTTACCTTTTCAGCTTCAAGTTCATTACTTTCATGAATTTCTTACGGAAATCAAGGTAATGGCAGTGCAATGGTTTATAGAAACAGAGTGGAGCAAGGAACAACAAATGCTAGTTTGCAAACGTTCTAGTAAAAAATTTCTGCAGAGTTATCAGATGCTCCCCACGTGCACATATGGGACCACTATATGCATGAGGACTACCAACGAAAAGTATATAAGAGAAGGGACAAAATTAATTACAATTTATTGTTAATCAGGGATAAAAGAACCGTAATAGAGGACTATATATGTCTATTTTCTATATTTTTCCAAACCAAAACCTATGATATTAAAAAAACAGTGGAATTTCTTATCCAGCTCAATCTCGAAAAATGCTACACGGAATAAGAGACCTTATAGAAACCCTCTTATTAAGTGATTTGCCCTTTTTTTTTTTATTGGTTATCGATTATTAAATGCACAGATCGCACTTATTCCAAGTCCCATTATTGCCACATCATTAAGTAAGAGGATCTGCGCAAAACTTCCAAGAATGTCTAAGAGCACTGCTAGCATCACCGTGTAACGGTGTAAAGGTCCCTTCCATTTTTTATTTTCCATCCATAACATTTGTGGTTGAGGTATAACCATTGCATTATTACATGATTATGCAAGCATTTCTCAATTTTGTCTGGAGTACTGCCAGCATGACCGTGTAACGAAGATCTACTAACGAACCATTACCCTTGACCTAGACTCACGTTTATTATTCAATTTAAAAATCTCATATGACAGCTTGTGAGCTATGGATGGCAGGAATTACGATTGAACTGACTTAGATAGTTGACTAGTAGCCATGTGGAAGCATCAAAGTTTGGAGATATGAACCCTTACTTTCTTCGGCCGAAATCATGGACCAACGCACACCTTTATGGCAACAAAGCATTTATCCAACGTACCGATCCAAACGGAAAAGGAAAATTGCATGATCTAAAGGGCATGTAGATTAAACTCATTTGACAGACCAAAAGGAGAACTGTTAATCGTGTAAATCTCGTGTGGAACCTGCTTAATGAATTATAAGAGAAAGAGACATAGTCGCATGGTATCTGACTCCTAAACAAGAGCCAACGTACCCAGCGGTGGAGGAGGTGGCGCATCCGCCACTGGCGGTGGGGGTGCAGGCGGCGGGGGAAGTGGCTCGCTGACCGGGTCGAAGAACCGAGCATTGGTCTCGTACCGCAATTGGCAACTCGGTGCCGTGATATTCACTCCCAACTTCCCGGCACAGCACTGCCCAAGTGTCGCGACGACTGTCACCAGGCAGTCGCTGCAATCCTGCTCCGTAAAGTCCCGCGTGCACTGCACCATCACATAGATCTTGTTGTAATCCGCTGACGCATTCCCTGTTGCGTACTTCCTCAGCGAGCCGCCACCCGCCGCCTCGCCCTGCAGACTACCCAGCAGCGTCTATTTGGGCTTGTGACGTTGTTAACGTTGGCCAGCTGGTAGATAGAGTTGGTCATGACTGTGCCAAAGATCGAGGCGTTAAGAGTACCGGACAGTGCAGTTCTCACTGTAGAGGACTGCCTCCTTCTGGAGGGGGCAGAGCTCACGAATGTCAAAGGCCGAGGAGTTGAGGCAGGTGTGGCAGCTCTCGGCAGTGAGGTCGCCGTGGCAGGAGCCGATGACATAGAGGATTTGGGAGGCGCCGGAGACAGTGGCCGAGGCATTGAAGAAGCCGTAGTTGAGGGACAAGGAGTTGGTGGTGGAGATGGAGGAGAGGAGGGCGGTGAGGTTGGTTTCGTAGGTGCTGTCGGCGGTGAAGTTTCCAGTCGAACCACAGTAGGGCGCTGGGAAATATTGGGCGTTAATGGTGGAAGCCAAGGTGACAAGAAGAAAGAGAGGGAAATTAGGAGGATCCATCTCTTTCCCGTTTCTTTGGTGTTTCGGGTCCTTCTTAGATTAATGTCGATAGGCTAATAATTTGTGAATATATAGCTTGTGCGGCCCCTATACAAGTTGCTTCGTCGAAATCTCTATTTCGTCTACGACTTTATTATGGCCTGGAGGTTATGGCGGCTTGAATTTTGATACAAATGAAACCATTGAATCTTTCTCGTTCTTTGCCAGAAAACGAACGATTGAGAAAAGTCGGATGACTTTTTCAAGAGTATCATTCAATATTCGTACATTTCTACTTTTTGAGAAAGGTCTTAACCGAATGGAGGCCGGATGGATCTTTTTCTTGGCCATCCATTTTCACATTTTTCGTAGTCAAGCTGCTCTTATTGTCTTCCATATCTATCAGCCAGCACTGAAGGTAGACCCAAGTACAATAGACACCGTGAGGGGAGCAAGTCATGAGCCATGGTAGAAAGAATGGGGAAGCACGGAATTTTACTCCGTGACCAAGTTCAGAATGTCAACATGGTCTTCGCTAACTTTTTAAATGTATTTCGAGTAGCTTGCCTTCAAGTACATCTTAACCTTACTCGTAGATGACAAGGAAGGACTAGCAAAAGCTAGTGGGGTTATTCTTATTTTTTATGTAGAGATAACCAAACGGATTTCTAGGCACTATTTGTTGGAGATACCATTGCCTCGAGATTTGATATGATTTGGGCTGATTGATATCGTATGGCTGATGCAATACTCCTTGATTGATACTGTATATTAGGGAATCTTTTCTTCACTTTTCTGTATAATTATTCCCTAAATTATTTAGGCTCTATGTATCATAAATAGGCTTGTCTACTTGTATATTCGATATGAGAAAGCAATATACAATTTCTATTATTCTATTCCTCCATTAAGCTTTCCATCAACTCAATTCCTTTAATGGTATTAGAGCTTCTGCAATAAGCTTTCGCGCAGCAAACTTTAACCTACAAAGCAAGAATGCCAAAAAAATCAGAATCCGAATTCTGGTTCGTCCAACAACTCCTCCAATGATCCTTCTTCAGATCCCAGTATTACTAAAGAGAATTAGCCCAAGGAGATGGGAGAGAGACAACCAGATCCAAATCAGTCAATCTCTGGATAGGCTCGTTCGGGACAAATTTTTCCAAGGCCATATGTTCAATGGGTCCCAATTCAAGTTCAACCGAGCCAAATGGGCTCCGTTGAAAATAGTGGGCTAGGAGGAGGTCTGAATCTCGAGCCTAGGTCGGGTTGGCAATTCCTGAACCAAACCAGTTCGGGTCCATCGGGTTTTGGGGCAAACCCAGCTTCGTTTTTTAGCCCTTACTTCATTCCACTTGCCGGAACCATCGGTGGCCGGCCAGAACCAGGTGACGCCCTCTACACAGCCACCGGTGACGGTCCGGAACTATGCCTAATCACCCTACAACTCACGGGACCGGAGAATTACTCCGTTTGGTTCCGAAAGCTTCGATGTGTTCTAATAACGAAGGCTAAAGATGGATTTATTGATGGCACCATGCCGGTGTCGTCTGACGAGTGGCTTGCACAACATTGGAGAAAGTGCAACCAGCTCGTGTGAAGGTGGATAGTGTTGGAGAAATCTTCCTTATTTGTTTTGAAGTTGACAAAACGTTTCTTAGTTTGAAGACTTCCAGACTCTACTGTCAAAGTCTGAAGATCTCAAGACTAAAAACCGCCAGACTCAAGATTTAAAGTCTACCATCATTGACAGTTTCTAGACCGACGAAGAAGACTTATCCAGATATGAGTATATCTTTAAGGATTTGATTCGAATGGTTGAAGATTATCTCACGGCTGGAGATAGCATCTAAAGATCTATTATTCGTATGGTAATTAATTCGAGTAATTCAGATCTGTTGATTGGCGAAGTATACTTGGAAGGTTCTACTTATGGAAACTTAGATCCTGATTGTATGAGCGAACATGATTGGTGGGCTATCTTCATATTCCTTAAATAACACGAGATCTCCCTAATTGATTCTGTCCAACGGGTAGATTGGAAGAACTCCTTTGGAAGGTGCCAACGGTTATGTAGGCATAGAGGAGTATATAAGGAAGACGCTCTAGTTATTCGAGTGTGTGCGAGATAGAGAAATTCCAAAGTCTAAAACTCCTTACTCTTTGCTGATTCAATTGTTGAGCATGCATCTGTACTCAAAAGAGAAATTTTATATTTGTAAGACCTCGAGGAAGTGTAGCAGAGTCTCTGCACTGTGGAATCGAGGACGTGAGATTGTAACATCTCTTTTGATTCATAGTGAAATCCAGCCAGTGGGCTGTTAGTGCGGGAGAGTGGACGTAGGCTTGGTCTAAACTGAATCACTATAAACATTGTGTTTCAATTCTCTTTCCTTATCTCTTTACTTAATTCACAGTCATATCCATTAGATTACATTCTTCCACATCTTTATTTTATTTTTCTTATATAAACTGAATTAAGTTGTTAAGATAAGAAGAATTTGTTTTTACACCTATTCACCCCCCTCTAGGTGTTCATACTAGCACTTTCAATTGGTATCAGAGCTTGTGTACTCATTTAATTGAAGTGTTTTTACTTTTGAGTTAAAAATCCATGACTGGTATGTTGGCTCTAGGTTTGGTTGAAAGACAAAGCAACACCAGACCACCTTATTTCGATGGAAAGGAATACAATATATGGAAAAACAAGATGAAAGCATCTCTAAGATCGAAAGATCCTCTGGAATTGGATGTGGTAGACAAATGAATCTTTCCTAAAGCCACAACAGTCTCAGAAAGGGGGAAAGAAGCTGCAGAGGCCAACGAGATGACTCAAGAAGAGATAACCAAGAGACAAGCTCTTGATGCAAAAGTAATTTACTCCTTATATTGTGCATTATCTCCTCCAGAATATAACAGAATATCTTCTTGTGAAACAGCTAAAGAAGTCTGGGATAGACTGCATATTACTTATGAAGGAACAGATCGAGTAAAAGAAACCAGAATCAATATTCTACTCGGCCAATATCAAGCCTTCAAAATGAAGCCAGCAGAATCTATTACTAACATGTTTAGCCGTTTTACAGAAATTGTGAATGGTCTTAAATATTAGGGTCAACCAATCTCAGGACCTATGAAGGTTAACAAATTGCTGCGTGGACTTTCCAAAGAATGGAATCATGTAAAGACTTCAATAAGGGAAACACAAAGGATCATGCCACTTTCCGTTGACGAATTGGTTGGCACACTTCAGTCCTATGAAGTGGAGTAAATTAATGAAGAAGAAGATCCCAAAGGTAAGAAGTCTATTGCCTTAAAATCTAACGAAGATTCTGATGTTACAGACTTTGAAGATGACATGGACGATGAAGAACTTGCTCTCATGATAAGAAGGTTCAGGAAACTGAACAAAAAGGGAAGAAGATTCAACTGGAAGAAACAAAGCTCTCAAAAGTTTCAAAACAAATCAATTGAAGATGATGAATCCAATAAAGATGTGATTTGCTTTGAATGCAAGAAAAAGGGACACATCAGACCCAACTGTCCCTTGCTGAAGAAAAAAAGAGGAAAAGTTGAGAAATACAGAAAGACACTTAAAGCAGAAACTTGGAGTGATACTGAATATGAAGAGAGTGATAATTATTATGCTAATATTTGTCTAATGGCAAAATCAGAATCAGACTCAGAATTTGAGACAGATACATACTCAGACTCAGACAGTGAAATCGAGGTAAATAATTTCAAAATTCCTACTAAAGTCTCGAAATATATTAATGAACTTTGTCTTAGTCTCAAAGCATCTCTTAAGAGGATTTTCGAGCTAAAAAATGAGAATTCTACACTGAAGCAACAGGAAAACTCTTGGAAAGAAAAGTTTGAAAACCTAGACAAAAGTTTTGTTGCTTTAGAAGAAAATGCAGACTCTCTTTCAAAAGAAAACACTTTATTGAAAAATGATATTTCAAATGTTTAAAAAAGATTTTCTATAGGATCTGAGAAATTGGAAAAGATTCTCTCAATACAAAGACCTTACTTTAACAAATTAGGTTTGGGAATGATTTCTGAAACCATACCTCTAATTGATTTTCCAAAAGTAAAGGAAAGAATTAAATAAAGACCTACAAAAGCTTTTTATAGAAATCATTTTCAAAAAGTTTCTGTTAAACCCGTTGGCCGAAGTGCTCTTAGATATTCTAAGTGTAATAGCTCAGAACACTTTAAGAAAGATTGTCCTATGGTTTGGAGACCTGTTAAGAAGGATTGTGCAAAGACTGTATATTGCACTAACTCCACTGGATCCAAGAAAGTGTGGGTACCAAAGAAAGCTTGAGTTTCTTTTTTAATTGCAGGTCACTATCAAGAAAAATGTTAAATGGTATTTGGATAGTGGCTGTTCAAGACATATGACAGGAGATTCGAGTTGCTTTATCAAACTCACGCAAGTAATTGGAGGAAAAGTTTCTTTTGGGGGAAACAGTTAGGGAAGAATTGTAGGATGTGGAGCTGTAAAAATTGGAAGTCTCACAATCAACAATGTCTCCTTAGTGGAAGGACTCAATTACAACTTGCTCAGCATCAGCCAATTGTGCGACACTGGATTCAAGATCAATTTTCAAGAAGGAATATGTTCGGGAACTAATAAAGATCTTTTACAATTCTTTACTGGGCGAAGACATGGGAATATCTATCTTTTGGATATCAATCCAGAAAGATCTCAATGTCTAATCTCAATTCAAGATGAAGCAAATCTCTGGCATCAAAAGCTTGGCCATATCAACATGAAGCAAATTGCCAAAATCTCCTCAAATAAGCTTATTCGTGGATTACCTAACCTGAAGTATCAAAAATCTGAACTATGTACACCATGTGTATTGGGAAAACAGGTCAGAAGTTCTTTCAAACCAATAAATCAAGTTTCCACTAATCGTGTATTGCAGCTCTTGCATATGGATCTCTTTGGACCAACTAGAACTCAAACCATTGGTGGAAAGAAATATTGCCCAGTAATAGTGGATGATTATTCACGATTTACTTGGGTCTACTTTCTTGCAAGTAAGTCTGAAACCTTTTATTACTTTTCAAAATTTGCCAAGAAAATACAGAATGAGAAAGGGTATGTTATTTCAAGCATTCGGACAAACCATGGAGGTGAGTTTGAAAATCAAGACTTTACTAAATTTTGTGAAGAATCTGGTTTTTCAGCATATGTTCTCCTCTTCATACACTCCTGAGCAGAATGGAGTTGTGAAAAGAAAGAATAGATCTTTGTAAGAAATAGCTAGAACTCTTTTAATTGAAAGCAATATTTCATCTCGTTTTTGGGATGAAGCAGTTTCTACAGCATGTTATATTATTAACAGAGTTTTCTTAAAGCCAATTCTAGAGAAAACTCCCTATGAGTTGTTCAAAGGAAAGAAGCCAAATGTTTCTTATTTTCATGTGTTTGGATGCAAATGTTTTGTTTTGAAAAATGCAAATGATCGAATTGGTAAGTTTGAAGAAAAATTAGACGAATGACTTTTCCTTGGATATTCAACCTCCAGCAAAGCTTACAGAGTATACAATAAGAAGACTCAGTCTGTGGAAGAATCTATGAATGTCAAATTTCAAGATCTTATACAAAATCATTCGATCCAGACTCATCCTGAAGAATCTGAATCTGCTCCAGACTCTACAAAGTCTACTTCCCCTGAAGCAACTCAGACTTCAGAAGCACAACAACAAACTAATGTTGAAGATTCAACTAAAGAAAAAGTTCAGCAATTTGTAAAACCAACCAGCAACTGGAAGTACAAGTTTAGTCATCCTGAAGAACTCATCATTGGTAACATTGATGAAGGGATTCGTACAAGATATAAAAGGCATGAAGAGTCTAGTGCGGTGGCTCTTATTTCTGAAATAGAACCCAAAAGCATAGAAGAAGCTTTAACCGATGAAAGCTGGATTGAAGCTATGCAAGAAGAGCTCAGGCAGTTCAGTGTTAACGATGTTTGGGAATGGACTCCTAAACCAAAAGATAAATCTATTATTGGAGCTAAAAGGGTTTTCAAGAACAAGATGGACGAAAAAGAAAAAGTTGTAAGGAACAAAGCAAGACTTGTGGCCAAAGGATATACGCAAAAAGAAGGGATAGACTATGATGAGACTTATGCACCAGTAGCAAGGTTAGAAGCAATTCGATTATTACTTGCTTTTGCTTGCTATAAAAATTTCAAGTTATTCCAAATGGACGTCAAAAGCGCATTCCTAAATGGATTTATCCAAGAGGAAGTCTATGTAGAACAACCTCCCGGTTTCGAAGACCCAAGGAAGCCAGACTCTATATTTAGATTGAAAAAGGCTCTATATGGTTTAAAGCAAGCACCTCGAGCTTGGTACGACAGGCTAAGTAAGTTCTTAACCCAAAATGGTTTTGTCAAAGGTAAAGTGGATACTACTCTGTTTATCAAAAAGGAAGGTAAAATTTTTGTACTTGTTCAAATTTATGTTGATGATATAATTTTTGGTTCACCTAACGAAAATCTATGCAAGAAATTCTTTAAGTCTATGCAGGATGAATTTGAGATGAGCATGATGGGTGAATTATCTTTCTTTCTCGGATTACAAGTAAAGCAATTGAATGAAGGATTTTTTATTCACCAAGAAAAATATGCGAAAAAACTTGTTAAAAAGTTCGGATTAGATAATTGCAAAAAGAATGAAATTCAAATGTCTAGTTCTTTGAAGCTGGATAAAGATGAAGGAGGAAAGAAAGTTGACTAGGAACTTTATAGGAGTATTATTGGTTCATTTCTTTATCTTATTGCTTCTAGACCTGACATTTTGTTTAGTGTTTGTATTTGTGCCAGATTTCAATCAGATCCAAAAGAATCTCATCTAAGTGCTGTGAAACGCATCATCAAATACGTTGCAACAACTTCGAAGTTAGGTCTATGGTATCCCAAAGAATGAGACTTTACTCTCCTTGGATATTTAGACACAGATCTAGCAGGTTGCAGAGTTGAAAGGAAGAACACTTCCGGTACTTGTCAATTACTTGGTAACAGGACAGTATCCTAGTTTTCAATGAAGCAAAGTACTATAGCTCTTTCAACAGTAGAAGCAGAGTATGTGGCTCTTGGAAGTTGCTGTTCTCAAATCTTATGGATAAAACAACAACTAAGAGAGTTTGGGATCGAAGACTCTTGCACCGAGATCAAATGTGACAACACCAGTGCAATTAATCTTACCAAGAATCCTATTCTTCATTCAAGAGCAAAGCATATAGAGATTCGACATTACTTTATTAGAGATCATGTTCAAAATGGAGAAGTAATGATCCAATTCATTGACTCTAAGAATCAATTGGCGGACATATTTACAAAGCCACTGGAGAAAAATCTATTTGAGTCTATTCGCACCAGACTAAACATCATATCACTTACTCAGCAAAGTCTGGATACACTCAAGACTCAAAGGTAAAAGTCTGAAAGTATTCAGACTTAGAAGACCAAGAGTTACGACTGTAAGTTGTTTCTATTTTTAAAAAAAAAAAATTTGAAAAGGTACGATTATCTATTAGCTTTTAACTGATTGAAATTATCTTTCCAAATTTTCTTTAATTTTCAAAAAGGCAGTTATTGATTTTGAAAAGTCAGTTAATTTCAAAAAAGGGAAGTTATTCATTTTGAAAAGGTATTTTTTATTTTACTTTTACGACGCTTTGTTTATCTCACCCCACTTGCTTTCTATACCGCTGAGACTCGTCTTCCTCATTTTTACACTAAAACCCTAGGATACAAAATTCCTATTTTATTTCACTTTCACTCTCGATTCGTTCAAAAGTTTTCACCTTTTTCGAACAAGTTGGTGAATTTCTCCCTTGGAGCGACAATGTCTTCAAGAAAGTCTTCGAGAATTGCAAGCAGGGGACCACAACGTATGCGTGAGGGTCCTACCCATTTTGACTTAACCGAAGAAGAAGATTCTCCTCCACTGCGTCCGAGTTAGCAACAACCTTCTCAGCAACGTCAACCTTCCCCGACTCGACCAGACGATGAGGTTATAGAGGAGGTTGAACCCGTAAGAACTCTAACTCCTAAGGTTGGTTACAAACTTTACTCTAATCTAAAGAAAGGAGGAACGACAATGTCTTTAATTGATGAATTCTTGAAAGATAGAGGCTACAAGAATGAAACCACGTTTTTGAGGGAGTTGGAAAGGCTAGGAGTTGTAGAGAAATGACCGGCTGAAAGAACGTTTGCGAATATTCCAAGTGACCCATTATATGGCACTGCAAATCAACCGCAAGTTTTGGACAATGATGAAAGGATGTTTACTTATTTTCAGCCTAGATCTGGGGTGGCTGCAGATATTACTGATGGTTTGAATTTGTTTAGGTCGAAGAATCATAAAAAGGTTTATTCGAGTCTTTTGAAGAGAGGGGTGATGAACCCTAGGACTGTTGACTTCGATTTCCTTGATTCGATAAAAATCAATCTGCGTGAAAAGTTTGCTTTACTGCAACTGGAAAGAGATGTTGAAGGTAAACTTTCTTATTCAAGGATGAATGCCTCTAACATTCTGCTGTACAAGATTGTGATCAACTACATTTGTCCCAAATCGACATCCAAGACTGATGTCTCTCGATCTGAAGCCAAGCTGATGAGCGCTATTAATACTGGTTTTAAATTTTCTCTGGCTCACACCATATTGTTTCATATGTACCGAACTGTGGTGAAAGATAAGGGACAGCTCCCTTATTCTGCTCTTATCACACGTCTCTTTAGACACTTTAAAATTCACATCTCTGCACCATTAAGCTTGAAAGCCATCTCTCCAATAGTGATTGGTTTCAAAATGGTGACAAAGATGCGCTTAAAAGAGCTGAACAAAGTGTTGGAGCATATGAAGGAGAAATCTCCTCTTAAAGCAAAACAAGACTCTGTTGCTACTAAGAGAAAAGGCAATGAGCCCATGGTTGCTCCAGTAAAGAAGAGAATAGCTCTCATTTTGCAAGATGAAGAAGATGAGGATGAGCTTACTCTATCTGCCTTAAGAAATTTAAAGAGTTTTGTCAGCTTTCGTGAGAGAAGAGAAGAGCCAGAAGCAGAAGAAAAAGAGAGAGAAGAATCAGAGAAGGAAGAAGAACAGAGGAGGATAGAGGAAAGAAGAAGAGAAGAAGAAGAAGAAGCAGAGGAAGAAGAGGAAGAAGAAGAGGAAGAAGCAGAGGAAGAAGAAGAGAGAGAAGGAGAACAAGATCAGTGTCCAGAAGACTCTTTCGAGCCGACCTTGGCTATCTCTCTGTCTAGTGAATTTGAGATAAGAGGAGGTGAATCTGTTACAGCTCATCACTCTGAAGTTGAGGAAGCCTTACCTACTCTACCTGAGGGCATCAAAACAGGGGGAGCTATTGGTCAAAAAGGTACTTCTTCACCCCTATTTGCTAGTGATGTAAGTCGCTCGGCAGTAGACCCAGAGGATGTGTATGCCTCGCACTATCTAGAAGACAGTCATGGTGGACCATCTACTAAAGTTCCATCATTTCTCAAATTCCCCGAATTACACTCTGCTAGTCCTAGTGATGTGACTGCTCAAACAGTAGACTTTTCAAGAGTGCTGGAAATTCTATTGGATGTGCGGAATCAGCAATATGCTATGAGATTTGAGATGCAAGATCTCAAGAATGCTGTTAAGGCCACTTTAGTGTCTCTGCATGACCAGTTAAATGCCCTGAAGATTCAAGTACAGTCTAATGTGCAGGGTGAAGACTTTCAGTCATTGAAGTAAAGTTTGACAAGTTTGAGAAGACAATGCATTCAATGGGAGAATTCGAGCTTGTTCGCCTACCCAAACGGCCTTGATTCTTAATCCTTTTTCAAACCATCTCTTTTTGTTCGATCTCCACTTTTTGCTGTTGGCAAAAAGGGAGAGAAGTTTATGCAGATTTGATGACATTATTTGATGATATTTCTTTTTGTTTGATTTGATTGGGACTTGACTTTATCTTTTTGTTTGGTGTGGTTTGGACTGGTTTGGACTATTGATACTTGCTAGTAACTTAAGCTATTATTGATTATGTTAAAGATAGTTGCGTTTACAGGACTAACATGTTTTCTATGATTGTAGATTCGCTACAATCCTTATTCTAATCTTTAATTATATTCGTATAAGAAAACTTGGTTTGCTTAAGTGTTATTTTGCGGGTCAAAGTGTCTAAATCTGCAGGAAAGTTTTGTCACCGTAAAAAGGGGGAGATTGTTGGAGAAATCTTCCTTATTTGTTTTGAAGTTGACAAAACGTTTCCTAGTATGAAGACTTCCAGACTCTACTATCAAAGTCTCGAGGACCTCCAGATCGAAGACCGCGAGGCCCGAAGATTTAAAGTCCGCCCTCATTAACAGTTTCTAGACCGATGAAGAAGACTTATCCAGATATGAGTATATCTTTAAGGATTTGATTCGAATGGTTGAAGATTATCTCACGGCTGGAGATAGCATCTAAAGAGCTATTATTCGTATGGTAATTAATTTGAGTAATTAAGATCTGTTGATTGGCGAAGTATACTTGGAAGGTTCTATTTATGGAAACCTAGATTCTAATTGTATGGGCGAACATGATTGGTGGGCTATCTTCATATTCCTTAAATAACACGAGATCTCCCTAATTGATTCTGTTCAACGGGTAGATTGGAAGAACTCCTTTGGAAGGTCCCAACGGTTATGTAGGCATGGAGGAGTATATAAGGAAGACGCTCTAGTTATTCGAGTGTGTACGAGATAGAGAAATTCCAAAGTCTGAAGCTCCTTACTCTTTGCTGATTCAATTGTTGAGCATACATCTGTACTCAAAAGAGAGATTTTATATTTGTGAGACCTCGAGGAAGTGTAGCAGAGTCTCTGCACTGTGGAATTGAGGACGTGAGATTGTAACATCTTTTTTGATTCATAGTGAAATCCAGCCAGTGGGCTGTCAGTGCGGGAGAGTGGACGTAGGCTTGGTCTAAGCCGAACCACTATAAACATTGTGTTTTAATTCTCTTTCCTTATCTCTTTACTTAATTCGCAGTCATATCCATTAGATTACATTCTTCCATATCTTTATTTTATTTTTCTTATATAAACTGAATTAAGTTGTTAAGATAAGAAGAATTTATTTTTACACCTATTCACCCCCCTCTAGGTGTTCATACTAGCACTTTCAGATAGGAAATTGTCTTAGCCTAGAGGTAGCCGCGAGACTTCCATTGACCGAAGACGTGAGGAAAATTTGGGATAGTATTCGGGAGATGTATAAGAAGCTTGATAGGGCTAAAATTTTCAGTTTGACCCAAGCCCTATCAAAACTAAAACAAGGCAATCTCTCCATTACCGCCATTTTTAACAAATTATCTACCCTCTGGAACGAGCTGGATATTGCAGAGGAAAAGCTTGAGGGTCGCGAAGCTACTCTAGCCCAATACTTGAGCAATCAAAGAGCGAGAAAAGGCAACACGCTTCTTACTCATTCTCAACGAGACATACCTGTCGTTTCGGAGCCAAATCCTCGCAATGGATCCAGTTTCGCCTCTTGGACGCATTTATCAATTTGCCGTGCAAGAAGAATCCCAACGCCTTGCCTCGACGGAGTACTTGAAGATCGGAGATTGCGTCGTCTTGGCAACGAAAGCAGCGATAGAGCTGCACCAAAGTAGCAAACAGAACGGCCATGGAGGCCTCTCTCGGATGGGATCTGTTGTGCTAGGGTTGGCTGGTAAAGAAGACAACCCACTTTTTCAAATGGACGCATGGGATTTGATGGGAGCCTTTCGATCCGATAGCTCAGGACATACTAGAGCCTTAATGTAGATGGGCGGATAGGATTTAATCCTTGGATTGGATGGCCCAGGACACGGAACGAGATCTAACGGCCAGGGTCTCATCTTGGCAGCGCCTAAATCGGACGGAGGAGATTTGGCCACGTCATCACCCGCATGGAAAACGTCCAATGGTCGAGATCCCGCCACATCATCTAGATTAATTGGTCAAAATTTAAGCAAAAAAGGTAAATTTTGCAAATTTTGTAAACGTCCTTATCACACTAAGTAGAATTGTTGGAAATTGCATGGCAAGCTGATGGATAGGGGGGAAAAGAACATAACACTTCCATTGCAGCAAATGCTAAGGTCAACCAGCCTATTAATCAGGATCAATTCCAGCAAATTATGATGGCACTCAATCAACTAGAAACAAATGACAAAATGGGCAGTTATGCAGGTACATCTTATTGTCTTGCAAACTCTATTTTAGCTAAGGCATAGATTATTGATTCAGGTGCTAGTGACCACATAATTTGCAATGAACGTTTTCTGTCTCAAATATGCAAATCTCCCCACAATACTTCAGTTCGTCTTTCAAATGGAAATGACACTCTTGTCACTAAAATTGGAAATGTTTGCCTCAATCCATCCATCACATTGAAAAATGTTCTCTTCATTCCCGACTTTCAATTCAATCTTATTTCTGTCTCAAAACTTTGTGAGGACAATTCTTGTCGAATTTTCTTTGATTTCGATGTTTGTTTCTTTCACGCCCTTTCGATTGGGAAACTAATGGGCTGGGGTAAAAATCATGATGGACTTTATTTTTGGGCCGCATTACCCAAGAACATTGATTTTTCTTGTTTTCCCTTAAATAAGGGCACATGTGTAATGCCAATATCAATAATAATATTTTGTCTCATTGACGATTGGGTCACAGTGCTTCCTTCCCTCATCCTAAGTGTCCTATTTGCCCACTAGCAAAACAATCGCGTCTTCCTTTTCCACAAAGTACATCACGTGCTACTAATGCATTTGCTCTATTGCACATGGACATCTAGGGACCATATCACACTCCGCATTGTGATGGGTCTCGGTTCTTTCTCACTATTGTGGATGATTACACACGTGCAACTTGGGTCTTTCTCATGCAATCCAAAACCCAAGTCCTTTTCCATCAAAAGGTTTTCATTACTTTGATAAAAAATTAGTTTTAAAAATCCGTTCAAGGAGTTCGTACTACTCGTGAGTTCTTTAATCATGAATGTTCCTCGTTCTTTACCTCCAATGGCATTCTACATGAAAGTTCTTGTGTCTATACACCTCAAAAAAATGGGATTGTTGAAAGGAAGCATCGTCATCTCCTAGAAGTTGCTCGTGCCCTCAAATACCAAGCATCAATTCCGGAAACATTCTAGGGAGACTGTGTGGTCACAGCAGCCTACTTAATCAATCGGATGCCGACTCGAATCTTGAATGGACGAACACCTTTCGAGATGCTCTTTGGTAAGAGACTTTACATTCGACATCTTCGTGTTTTTGGATGTTTATGTTATGCATCTACTATGGGCCCTCGGGATAAATTGGGTCCCCGTGCCCTAAAGTGCATATTTATGGGATACTCGTCTCTTCAAAAAGGATATTTTGTTATTGATCAATCGACTGGGCGGTTTCTTATTAGTAGGGATATTGTTTTTCATGAGGATGTTTTTCCTTTTCAAAGTAACGCATCCTTGGAGGAGCTAGAAAAGGAGATTACTTAGCGTCCTCCATTCTTGAGTGAAGAAGACATTTCCCCTTCACAACTAATCTTAGTTCCTCAAGTGGCAACCCCATAGATGGCACCTCACGTGTCTGAAGAAGATCCCAGTTCATCACTAGAAATGAACGAAGACATGCATACGTCAGAGAATTCTCCAACTTATCAGTCGGAAAATCATGTGGTTGTTTCTCCAACTTCTCCAGCTAATATTTAAGTGGAGAAATCTAATAACGACCAGTCCAATCTGGCTCCTCCTCGATGTTTGGGATGAACAACACAGCCTCCCACATGGACGAAGGACTATGTCTATTCTACGTCAAGCTCTTCGGGTACACACTATCCCATCTCCTCATATGTTAGCTTTGCTCACATATCGCCAGAACATATGTGTTGCATTAATAGAATATCCGAAGAACAAGAACCATCCTCATATGTTGAAGCTGTTAAAGATTCCCGCTGGCAACAAGCCATGGCGGATGAACTACAAGCCTTGATGAACAACAACACATGGGACATAGTTCCTCTGCCAACTCATCGACGACCAATTGGATGTAAGTGCGTGTACAAAATTAAATATAGAGCTGATGGCTCTATTCAACATTACAAAGCACGGTTGGTGGCTAAAGGCTTCACACAGCGGGAGGGCTTCGATTATCAGGAGACATTTTCTCCAGTCGTAAAAGAGGTTACTGTTCGATCTTTTTTGTCTATTGCAACATTTCAAGATTGGCCCATACATTAATGGATGTTCATAACGCTTTTCTTCATGGGGATTTAGAAGAGGAGATATACATGGACCTTCCACTAGGATTACGCAAACAGGGGGAGAATAGAGTATGTCATATCCGCAAATCCCTATATGGGCTCAAACAAGCATCTTGTCGGTGGTATGCTAAATTCACCAAAGTGCACTCACAGCTGCGGGATTCAAACAATCAAGACATGATTATGCCTTATTCACATGGAACCGAGATACATCATCCATTTATTTACTAATATATGTTGATGATATACTCATTATGGGAAATGATGCATCTACCATCAAAGCATTCAAGAAGTACCTGCATTCCACATTTCACATAAAAGATTTGGGACCCCCAAAATATTTTGCACGATTAGACAAAGGAATTTGCCTTAGTCAACGAAAATTCATCCTAGAGATCATATCGGAAGTAGGATTATCAGGTTCCAAACCAGCAGTCATCCCAATTGAGCAAAATATCAAGTTAACAACATCTAAATACGACAAGGGATTATCACCACTGAATCAAGACCCTCTACTTAGGGATCCCTCTACATATTATAGACTTGTCGGGAAACTCATTTATCTCACTATGACCAGACCTGATATATGCTACGTGGTACAAATTCTCAGTCAATTCATGCACAATCCAAAATAGTCTCATATGGATGCAGCACTGAAAGTGGTGAAGTACTTGAAAGGATGCCCTGGTTTAGGAATATTACTGTCTCAGAAGAATGACATGAAAATGATGGCATATTGTGACACAGATTATGCCACTTGTCCCATGAGTAGAAAATCTGTCACAAGCTTCTGTATCAAACTGGGAGATTCACTACTCTCATGGAAAATGAAGAAACAATCAATTGTTTCACTATCATCTGTTGAAGTTGAGTATCGAGCAATGGCAAAGACTAGCTGTGAAATTGTATGGATAAGAGGATTGCTTCGTGATCTTGGAGTATGGATAAAGGAACCAACAATCTTATTTTGTGATAACAATGCAGCCCTCAAGCTTGCAATGAACCCAATTTTTCATGAGAGAACGAAGCATATAAAGGTTGATTGTCATTTTATCAGGGACAAGATACAAGATGGAGTGATCAAGACAAAGGGAATAAGGACGATAGAGCAACCTACAGATATATTCACAAAACCTTTGTGTCACAGGCAACATGCATATCTTCTAAGCAAGCTAGGTGTTCTTGATGTGTAAAAGCTTGAGGGGAGTGTTGGAGATACTGTTGCCTCGAGATTTGATATGATTTGGGCTGATTGATATCGTATGGCTGATGCGATACTCCTTGATTGATACTGTATAATAGGGAATCTTTTCTTCACTTTTCTGCACAATTATTCCCTAAATTATTTAGACTCTATGTATCATAAATAGGCTTGTATACTTGTATATTCGACATGAGAAAGCAATATACAATTTCCATTATTCTATTCCTCCATTAAGCTTTCCATCAACTCAATTCCTTTCACTATTCAATGAGCACACTATCTCCATCCATAGGGTGGAGTTCATCGTATTGAATCAATTGATATATGCATCATACATATTTTGGAACCAATTCCTCATCATTCCCGATGTCCATTCCATATGGACCTCCTCACATAACCCCAATTTTTTGTAAGAGGGAACAAGCAGAGTTTCGAGTTCCTTCGACTTAAACCTCGAACCCCAGATAATAGACAAAAAATAGGTGTAATGTTCTTATATTTTGAGGGATTTCAGCCTCATGGCTAGTACCGGTTTATCAGAGGAGGAACCATCCTCATTATTTGCTAATTTAACTGACATCATATATAGCAATAAAACAGATTGCTTGATTGATAATCGCAGGATCAAGCATCTGTTGCATCGTTGAAAACCTGCAAGGAGTCCCCAAATACTTCAACAATCCTCTAATCTTGTTGTTTCAACGATGAGAGACCGACACTTCCGCTACGAGGGTGGAGTACAACGTCGACATTATTCTTTCTTGGCAATTAAGTTGAAACGCTTTTAAAGATGTTATCGTTAGCCTTTTCGCACTAAGCGGTGTTCCAAAAGAGAAGTATGGACTTTGGCTAACATCATATTTTCAATATCAACATCAAATTATTTGCCTAAGGCTAATACCAAAGCATAAATATTTTTCAAAAAATAATGTATGCTCAAACTCGTACTTACTAGATTTTGAACACTTGCCCTTATAATTAGATGAAATATTCGATTACGCACAATTGATAATAATATATATATCTGTTATCTCGAATACCAACATTGTTTACTCCTCTGGAATTTTTAATAATATTTTTTTACGTGAATTATCATGCCCACGTAAGTTTGTTGTGGTAGATCTTGACTTCTGTAACGACACCTTTGGCTGTGTCTGGCACCAGTCCATTACGATCCCGTATGTACTTTAAACAATTGGTAGGAAGCTCTAGCGTATAAGTTTATGAACGATGATAGAGAATGGAGTAGACAAGGACAACAACTAAAGGAAACAATGGAACCTTCGAAGTTGACTTTTTCCAACACGGATTTTTGTGGCCTGGTCAAAGAATATCGCGCTCTGTTTTTTCTTATCAGAAAACAATGGAATCTTCGAACGTGTGTTTTCCAAACACCCAAACATTTGACGAAAATTACCCAAAAAACCTTAAATATATTATAATTGTATCAATTCAATCATAAACTTTTTAATCAATTGAGTCTAAACATTTTGTATTTATGCCAATTTAATCCATTCAGCAATTTTGGCCATAAATAGTAGATATGGACACAACTATTCTATGTGGCGTGACAGACGTTAATATGAATAATTTTTAATAATATTTTAATATTTTTTATTGTTTATTCAGAGCATCGGTGCAGACAGGTGCCAGAGGGAGGGCACCAGTTGATCCTCTAGTAGACGGGATCTTGCAAGCCCTAGAGACCTTGGGGAATGTGGTTGGGTAGCAAGCTTAGAATCAAGCTGCCGCTGCCGCCACCACCACTGCTACCGCCAATGCTGTTGCACTTGCTGAAGTCCCACCTGGAAATGGGAATGGTGAGCAGCCTATGCACAAGCTAGTGGAGCAGTTTCTAAGACTGAAGTTGCCGAAGTTTACTGGAGCAAGTGACCCTAAGACTATAACCCTTTGGGTCCGAGAGTTAAAAAAGGCTTTTGCACTACTAAGGTGCTTAGAGGAGGACAAAGTGACCTTGGCCATATATCAGTTGTAGGGTAATGCAAGCATGTGGTGGGAGGCCACTGAAGGAAGAGTGTTTCTTGAGGGTATGGTCCTGGAGGGGGATGCCTTCGTCGAAGTGTTTTACGGGAAATATTTCTCAGACTGTACTCAAGAACATAAGTTGATTGAGTTCTAGCGCCTCCGCCAGGACCAAATGACTATAGATCAGTATGAAGCGAAGTTCGCTGAACTGTCAAAGTACGCATCGAGGTTGATTGAGGACCTGGTGGATAGAGCAAGAAGGTTCAGAGATAACCTGAAGCCGGAGATTACGGACCCACCCCCGAATGGTAATCACAATACTTTTATGGATCATAATCAGGGAAGTACTCAAGAGTAGGATGTCTCTCCTTAGGGATCATTCCTTGCTTCAAGAGGATGGGGAAAATAGTGGCCATCGATTTAGGAAGTGGTGAATATGGTCGTGGGTTGCTTGAAGACTGGGGTAGCCGAGCTCATTGCCAAGTCATGTCAGCAGGGTCTTCTTCATTTATTTCAACTGTCGACTCCTCATTGTGATGAGAAAGGAATGCATGGGCAGCTTGAGCGAAATTCTTTGTCAAGTAGTGTACTACCTCGTGTAGTTCATTAACTTGACGTTGGAGCTAGCTGAACGAAAAGTTCTCACTTGTTCTTTCTATTTGTTCTTCCTCGATGGCACCTATGAAAAGGTCTCCGAACATAGTGGCCATGTCATTTGACCCTTCTTTCTTTGTAAGTGCCGATTGAGTTATGTTCTCTTGACCAATGCCCAAGTAAATGGGAAACTTCGAGCATTCATGGTTGAACTGTTTTGGAGTGCCGATCATTTCTTCCTCCTCGTGCATCATCCTTGCAGGGCCTGGAAAGGTTTCCTTGAGGCGGGGGTATACAAGGGCGACTTTCTTCTTTGCCTTTCCTTCGAGCATTGTTCTTTTCCTTTGTAATATCCTAAACCGATAGTTTCCTTTCTCGCCATTTTTCAACCAATTTTTAAATCATTCATAAACCAGTTTGCAAAGTAGTTAATATATTACTTCACAACCCCTTGCATAACATGCTTTCTAAAGATTCATAAATATGACAACAATGCCATTTCTTAACTCGTATTATATATAATCTATATTGTTTTTGAAATATGAATTTACAAACTCAAACAAGAAAAAGTACCATGCATCTCGGAATGCCTCTAATCAAACAACATAGTAATATGTGCTAACAACCTCGTAATCTTAACAATTAAACAAGAATCGATATCAAACCGACTAAAATATTACAACAACTATGAAATGGTCATACTAAACTTAAACATTAACGAAACGACTCCTAGGCACTAACAAAGCTCTTAACCAGAGAAGATATTCAAAGTTATTTGCAGCGCGAAACTTGAGTACAAAACTAAGTCACACCATAATTCTCTCCATCAAACTCCATTTCAAGTGAGCTTACAGTCAGAAGGAAGATCTTTTAAAGCATTGGAATACGCATAACTTGGTCGACCCAAAATCAAGCCGAAAACCATCGAAATTTGGCCCTACTCTTGAGGGTTAAGAGTTTGCTCCTAGATGCATATTGTGCTTTATTATTTCCATTCTCGCATTTGCATTGTTTAGTAGTTTTTTGGAATTTGCTAAACTTGAAAGCCATTTTATTTAGTTCTTGAGCATTATTTTGAGAAATAAATGGAGTCTTTCGTTCGGTAAAAAAATAGTTGCAATTTATCAAATTGAATAAGACTTGATGTCACGAATCGGATAAGAATTGATAACCGAAACTTAATTTGTAATTTCATCTAAAAAAGACTCACATTTTCTCAAACAATGTTTGGTAATTTCGTAAAATTTATAATCTGAAAACATTATTAAATTAAAAGCCCAAAAGCCACTGGTTGTGCATTGTTCATCACCAACTTTAATTTTTTTTTTTGAACAAACTATAAGTCTAAATTAAGTTTCGTTAAAATCCTATGATTTTACAACACCATAAACTATCATTTTTATATATTCCCAGCTCAATGACTCCTTAATCGAACTTTATAGTTTAAAATTCATAAAATTCCAAATTTGTGTCCTCACCCCAAATGTTACTCCAATTAGATGAACAAAGGGTGTGAGCAATTACCAAAAGTTGTGATACAGAGTTTAATAGGCTTGGTGAGACATCCGTGGTGCAAAATCCTCAAATCTCCTCTTTCCCTTTCTTCCTTTTCTTTATTCTTTGCTCCTTTTATTTTCTCTCTCTTATTCTCTTTTGCTTGAGTGTGTTCTCAACCGCGCTCTCCTTTTCCCCTTTTATTTCATTTTTTTCTTTTTCTTTTTTTGGGCCCCACGCATGCCGACCAAGCAAAATAAAAATGCAACTTTTGCACACAATCCAAGGAATCATTAAGTTCTGACCACAAAAAAAAAAAAAAATTGAATGAATCATTAAGCAATATGAGGCGTCGTAAGAAGATATGATACTACCAAGCTGAAGTGACGTCATGTATTAATAATCTCTCGGAATAAATTACAATCAATAAATATTTTCAAATGAGGAAAATTATCTAAAATGCCATAAACATATAGCACTTTTACCAATCCAACCTTAAACCTTTTAATGGTGCAAATTAGATTTTAAATATTTTCATATTTTGCTAATGAAGTCTATTTAAGCAATTTTTGCCAGAAATCACTAATCTAAATGCTGGCTGTCCTACTTAATATGGCAGGAATTGAAGTGAATAATTTTTAATAATATGTTAATTTTTTTTCAAATTTTTTGGATTTCTTTTTGAATTTTTTTCTTTTATTTTCTCTCTATTATTTTTAACAACTATAACTGGTAAGGGCTAGATGACCTCACCTCAATCTTGGCAAGAGCACAAAGGCCCTCGCCTTTGGCTCGGGGCCTTTGTGCTCGCAAGGGTTGCGATTTCTCCTCCCCCCCCCCAAAAAAAGAAAAAGAAAAAAAAGAAACCTAGGCAAGGGTTTGGCCTTGTGGATTGTGATGGTTGATTGATGACCTCACTAGCTAGAGTTGTAAAAAGAAAACAAAACAAAACAAAATGAAAAAAAAATAAAAAAATAAAAAAAGTTAATAAAAATTGAAAAACAAATTCAAATATTATTAAAAATTATCTACATTAATCCCGACTATGTCATGTAGAATGTTTGGCATCCGTGTCAGTGATTTCTAGCTGAATTGGCTGGATGCACTTGATAGGCAAAACACGAAAGAGTTTAGAACTCAATTGACACAATTAAAAAGTTTATGATTGAATTGGTAAAAATTCAATAGATTTGGAACTTTTTGGATAACTTTTCCTTTCAAATGTCCCAATAAAATAAACTTTCTATCGCAAGTCTAGTACTTAGAATCTCATTCTTGTTGCAGCAAGCTTAATTTAATGAGTCAGTCAATTGAAAAAACCAAAAATTGGACCGACGCAAATAACATTTATTGAAGAGTCAAATGCACCACTTTTGGGAGACGTACCAGTCGTGACGTCATTGCTTAAATGCCTAAGTTTTATATCAATAAATGAAATATTTAGATCTGAAAATTAGATATGCTTGACGGGAAGACTATACTGCGGTCAAACTATAAATAACACTGCATATGGGAATACGGGGGTTCGAATTGGTCTTTTCTCACCTAACCCATAAAATATGTCGGTAAACTATTATGTATTGCGGCTATAGTCGGATGCACCACAAGAGTTAATGACCTGCCTAGTTTCCGTAATACACAGGATGGGAAGTCAACAAATTCAATTCATGAAACTTACGCGTATAAGAAAAATGGTAAATAGATGATAAGATGAAAGTGGTTAACTATATTAAAATCATTCAACTGGTGGAACCAATTTGACTAAGTAGATAATTGGAGACAAGTTCTCATTATTATCTTGGCAGCTATAAACATTCTGTGTACCTTATATATCTGTTTAAATCAAACTACTGACATGGAGCTCAGCTAAAATCACGCCTAAAATGACCTAGTCCAACACGAATTCTGTAAGAGCAAGCTGTTCTAGCTGCTCTTATCTTAACACAAGTAGTGTCAGACATGACTTTTTGTGAGTATCCTTCACTTCCAACATCCTATGAATCTGGATGTAATCCCCAGCAATGAAGCCATATAAATCCTAAATAATCTAAGGAAGAAGTAAATCATGATAATGTAATTTGATGATCTGAAAACCATGACAAACACAAAAAGTAATGTGCAGTGCACACTGATCTCCCATTTTCTAAGGCTACCGTGGGTACAGCTCAGTCATAGAAACCTCATTTTTCGAGAACTGGCTCGATTTGCTTCTTGATTGCTCGACCTCAGCCACCCTCAAATTGTAATCTTGCATGGATGGCATATCAGATTCGACGCCGTTGTGTATGTAGAATGCGGGTCTTGATGGCACTTGGAGAGTGACCGAGTGGCTTTTAAGCATGAGAAGGACCGAGGCCATTGTTGGTCGACTAATCACATTTTCTTGGACACATAGTAGACCAATGTGGATGCACCTCGCAATTTCAATACTTGAACCAGAAGTTATAGAGGGATCGATAATGTTTGATAATGATCCTTCCCTCCAATTCTTCCAGACCTGCAAACATTTGACAAACATTGAGCACATTGATCTCTGGAATATTATGTGAAATGAGAAGGTATGTTCTTATACTCACATAGCTTATAAGGACTTCCATGTCATCACCCATGCGGAAAGAGTGTTCCTTTGACCACTCACAATCTCCAAAAGCAGCACTCCAAAACTGAACACATCTGACTTGATCGAGAAAGTTCCATGCATCGCATACTCTGGCGCCATATATCCACTGTCCATCAGAATAAGTCCACCTTATTAGCTCGATATTTTTCTTTTCTCTTTAGATAAGCATTAGCTCTAGGAGATTGTGTCACTTACTAGGTCCCCACGATTCGGTTTGTCTTGCCGTGAGTTTGATCCAACTCAAACAATCTCGCCATACCAAAATCCGATATCTTTGGATTCATTTTTGAGTCTAACAAAACATTGCTGGCTTTGAGGTCTCGATGGATAATACGAAGTCGAGAGTCTTCATGTAGATAAAGCATCCCTCGGACAACGCCCATTATTATCTTGTGACGCGTATCCCAATTGAGATTCGCACGCTTCAAGGGATCTACGCATTTTGGTGGAATCGCATTCTATAAGACTTCTATTAATCATTTTGTGAGGATATAATTTCATGAATGACAACCTAAGAAACATACCAAATATGAATTGATCAAGGCTCGAATTAGGCACAAACTCGTAAATGAGAAGCCGTTCAACTCCTTCCAAACAGAAACCTAGGAGCTTGACCAAGTTCCTATGTTGTAGCTTAGCTAGTAACATGAACTCGTTCTTGAACTCAACTTCCCCTTGGCTGGAATTCTGCGATAGCCGTTTCACCGCAATTTCTTGTCGGTTGGAGAGCTGACCCTGAAATTTCAACAAATTAGATCTTTGTGAGTATCAATTGGTACATTGAAGCATTTCTAGGAGTATCAGATTAATATCATCTTTGACTATTTGGTTGCTTGAATTTTGAATACAATAGAGTAGAGGATGTGCTTTGTTATTTATTACCATGTAGACAGCACCAAAACCGCCTTGTCCAAGCTTCTTGGAATCAGAGAAGTTATCCGTTGCCGCTCTGATAATGCTGAAATCAAATTGCTGTGACTCAACCGTGCGAATTTCGTGCACAACTTCACCTAGAAAGACAAAAACGCTGTCATTCAGAGATCATTATCTTTTCATAGTTTTCATAATGAAAGTTTCACAAACTTTTAGTAAATGTAAACCCTAAACCTTTTAACCTTTATAAAGTTTTTGGCCTAATTGTCGAAAGTGATGCAGCTCTTGCTACTTTGTAGGTGCAAAAGCATAGTCATTAGTCAACTTAATTATTTTCGTAATCTTTTTTAACCTCATGAACAGTCGTTGTTCCAATGCAAAAGGATAAACACTCGCCTTCAACACTTTCTCTGGGCTGCTTCTTCTTCCTTTTCACATTCAGGAGCACGATGACAATGCTGATGACAAGTAGTGCAGAAATACTTGTGATGACCACAATGATCACAGTCCTCGTCGAATTACTCTTTCCAACTGCAAGAGCAAAGGCACATTACGTTTATGATCATTGCTTGCTGCTTACTATGTGAAAGATACATCACGCGATTCTCTGATAACTCAGGGGAAAGTGTTTCGGATTTCTGGATTTTGTCATCCTACCAATTTTCATTTAATAAGATTCGGAATATATCACATTATTCCCTAAATTTTTAAGTGTTTGGGGATGCCTATTTGACCTCAATGTCATTACTTTCATCAATTTCTTGCGAAAATCAGGGTAAAGACGGTAAAATGATTTACAGAAACAGAGTGGAGCAAGGAACATCCAATGCAAGTTTGCAAAATTTTTGCAGAGTTATTAGAAGCTCCCAATGTGCACATAGAGGACCAATATATACATGCGGATCACCGCTATGGATTGTAACCCTGGCTCGATTTAGATCTCTGTCTCTCTCTTAGATGACATGACTGTGATAGTTGACTAGTATCCATGTAGATGCATCAATGATTAAACATATATTCTTTGCCAAAAATATGGATCAACCCGTACCTTCTGCCAAAATTAAATGAGCTACTGAGCATATATCAATAAAAAGAATCTTGTGGTTTAACAGAGCATGTATATTAAGCTTATATGAAGAATTTGATTGGGTGAATCTCACGCGAAACCCTCATATTTTGATAGAAAGGAAAAGACTGAAACGCCGTGTACGTAACTCCTGAACAAGAGCAACTTACCTGGTGGTGGAGGCAGCGGAAGTGGCCCACTGACTGGGTCGAAGAACCGATTATTGGTCCCGTACAGGATCAGGCAACTTGGCACCATGTACCGTCCTCCTGTGTACTCGAGACAGCAGTACCTGATCTCCTGGGCGACTACAACCAAGCAGTCGCTGCATTGCTGCTCCGTCAAGTCTGGTGTGCACTGCACCAACGCATAGATCATGTCAGGCCCCACTGATTCGTTCCCTGATGCGTACTTTCTCAATGAGCCACCACGCGCCGCCTCAGCCGACAGACCGTTCAGGAGCTTCTTCAATGCTGAGCCGTATGTGTCTGAGCTCAGACGTTGTGACCGGTGGTTACCGTGTAGGGTGGTTCTGTCTGGACTACACCAAAGAACGAGGCGTCCGAGTACCGAATGGTGCAGTTCCCGCTGTAGAGGCGTGCCTCCTTTTGTAGGGGACAGAGGCGGCGCATGTCAGAGGCCAAGACATTGAGGCAGGCGCGACAGCTTTTGGCAGTTAAGTCACCGCGGCAGAGGCCAAAGACATAGAGGGTTTGGGAGGCGCCGGAGATGGCAGCAGAGTCATTGAAGAAGCTGTAGGAGAGGGACGAGGCGTTGGTGGTGGAGATGGAGGAGACGAGGGTGGTGAGGGTGGTTTGGTAGGTGCTGTTGGCAGTGAAGTTGCCGGTCGAACCACAGTAGGTCGCCGGGAATTGGGCATTTATGGTGGAAGCAAACATGAGAAGAAGCAAGAGGAGGAGATTTGCAAGATCCATTTTTTTCTCTTTGGGTGTCTCGGGTGTCTCTTTGATAGACCCAACATGAACGAAGGGTTTAATCTTAAGAAATTAAATTTGTTGAAATATACAATGAAAATTTATCACGTCATCAATACCTCAGCAAAAAAAAAAAAATTACATACACGCACACCACATCAAAGAGAGACCTGAGACACCCGAAAAAAAAAAAAAAGAGAAGGAAAATGGATCCTCCAATTCTCCTCCCCTTGCTTCTTTCTCATGTTTACCAAACTGTTGTAGAGTGGTTGCAGAGTTGACCAAGTTACCCACAGGTAAAAAAATTTGTTAAACAAATGGGTGTATAGGATCAAGAATGAAGCATATGGTAGTATTAGATACAAGGTGAGACTTGTAATCAAGGGTTTTCTCGAAAAGAATGGATCAATTACTCCGAGATATTTCCACCCGTAGTGAAAATGACATCAATTAGAGTTCTGCGAGTATAGTTGCGAGAGGATCTTCATCTTGAGCGAGTTAGACATAAAAACAACATTTTTACAAGGTCACTTAGGCGCGTTTGGTAATATTTCTATTCAAAAATTATTCCTAGGAACAGAAATAGAAAAAAACTATTTTTGTTCCGGGGAACAATTTTTGAATAGAAATCGTTTGATAACTGCACAAAATTTCCGCTCCTAGAATAGAAAGAGAACGAAACACGTTTGGTAAATTTATATAATTTTTTGTTTCTTTTAATTTTTTGATATTTTTATTTTATTTTTCCTTTTTCTTCTTTCTTTTTCTTTTTCTCGGCGACCGGCTGGGCGGCGTCCGGCCCGAGCTCGCCGGAGCCTTGCAAGGCCGGGGTGAGGCGGCGAGCCTCGCCCGAGCCATCGGCGAGGTTGGGCCTCGCGCCAGCGGGAGGCCGAGCCTCACCGTGGCTGCGCGACCCTCGACCTCACTTGGGCTGGGTGAGGCCGACCTCGCCTAGCCACCGGTGAGGCTCGGCCTCACCGAGCCACCGCCAGGTGATGCTATCCTAGAGGTGGCCTGGTGAGGTCGAGCCTCGCGCGGCTACGGCGAGGCTTGGGTCGACGAGCCTCGCCATGGCTCGCCCTCTCCGGGGGCGGGCGATGCTCCGGTGAGGTCGCCGGCCCTCGTCTGGCCAGTTGCCGGCACCGGCTATGGCCAAGGCCAGTGATCGGCAAAAGGAAGAAGAAGAAGGAAAAGAGAAATAGAAAAAAGAAGAAAACTGAGAAGAAAAAAAGTGTTTCTTGGAAGTGTTCCCGGGAACAAGAAATAAGTTTTTTCTACTTCTTGTTTTTGTTTCAAATATGTTCCTTTTTTGTTCCAAGGAACAAAAGTGTAAACAAACTCGTTTCTGTTCTTTTTTTGTTCCCCGGAACAAAAGAACAAAAATTTGTGTTCCGGGGAACAAAAACAATTTTAAACAAACACACCCTTAGATGAAGAACTATACATGGCATAACTTATGGGTTTTGAAGTCAAGGGTAAGAAGCACATGGTATGTTGCTTGAAGAAAAACTTGTATAGTTTGAAACAAGCTCCACGGCAATGGTACCTAAAATTTGATGGTTTCATGAAAAAAAAAAAAAAAAAAGGATTTGCACACTATGAGTTTGATCACTGTGTTTATTTTGGCAAGTATAATGATGGTGACATTGTGGATCTCTCTTTATATGCGGATGACATGCTAATAGCTAGTTCCAAAATGAAGAGAATCGTAGAAGTGAGGAAAATGTTATCATCATAGTTCACTATGAAAGACTTGGGAGAGGCCAAGAATATTTTAGGCATGAAAATCATTAGGGACAAGAAAAATTTGGTCAGATTTGTCCATTAACCTAAAGTTGATGCTTTTTTTATGGAATTAGCCTTAGGAAAAATAAAAAATTATAGTTGTCGCAAGAAGACTATGTGGATAAGGTGTTAAGAGATTTAACATGGACAAAGCAAAATCGGTTGCAACTCCTCTAACAAGTCACTTCAAACTTTCCAAGAGTATGTGTCCGAGCACTCGGGCTTTGAAAGATGAGATGGCGGTAGTTTCATATGCATCAGCGAGTGGGGAGTTTGATGTATGCCATGGTGAGCACGAGACCGGACATTGCATAAGTAGTGGGAGTTGTGAGTTGATATATGCAAAACCCAGGCAGAGAGCATTGAATGGATATTGAGATATCTAGCAGGTACTTCCAATTACTCACTTTGTTATGGTAGTACATCTCTAGAGTTGCACGGTTATGTAGATGCAAATCATTTGGGTGATCGAGATAGTGGTAAGAGTACCATTGGATATGTCTTTACAGTTGCAGGTACAGTAGTGAGTTAGGTATCTCAGTTACAAAAAGTAGTGGCTTTATTGATGACAGAGATAGAATACGTAGTGATCACAAAAGCCTCCAAGGAAATCATGTGGTTATAAGATTACATGGAGGAGCTACATGGAAAACAGCCGGTTAATGCACTTTGTGGAGTGATAGCCAAAGTATAATGCACTTAGCAAAGAATGCAGTTTATCACTCAAGAACTAGACATATCAAGAAGCGTTATCACTTTATCAAGTCAGCATTGAAAGATAATGAGTTAAAGTTACAGAAGGTTGATGGCTCGAAGAATCCAGCTGACATGTTGACCAAGGTAGCAGACAGAGAGAAGCATATTTTCTGTACTACTACCATTGGTATTACTCCATGTTGATTGATGGGGAGTATCGTAGAGGCACAAGTTTTTCAAGTACTAGTTTTTCGAAGAAGATGAATGCAAAGTTGCTTAGTGCTCGGGTATATTTGTCTTCAAGTGGGAGATTGTAATAGATGAAGCAAAATATTTTTAGGCGTTTTTGTCTTTTATATTAGATTTGCTTTTAGATTAAAAGCTACATTTTTATATTAGCGATGGCAATACGCTAGCCATCAAGATGCCGAAAAAGAAAATAAAGAGGCAAGAAAAAGAGAAAAGAAAAAAAAAGTGAGTTTTTTTTGCTTTATGAGAGTTATTAATCTCTTTGTGCCATAATCTTGAGAAAATATGATGGTTGTATTCCAACTTTTTTCAAAGTCTAGTGGATTCATAGAGTATCTCTGCGTGAAGACATAGCCCAGGTTTGGGTGAACTTCGTTAACAAATTTTCTGTCGTGTTCTTCTGATTCTGTTAATTTATTATTATATTCTGCTTTGTGAATTGTTTACGAGCGTTATTTTTTTGGAATCGACGTGCGATTTCGTAACAATAAAGGGATTAGCGTTCTTTATATTTGAAAATTTCCAATTTCATTGGTCATAATATCTATGATTGAAGAATAAATATTTGTACAGGAAAAAACTCACATAGATGGCAAGATAATGAAAACTTCTGAAATATTCGTCGGCCGGAGAGAAGGAAAATATTTAAATTTACCTGAAATTCCCTTAATTTCGATAAATTATTATCAGAAATTTCACTTGAGGACGCAGCCGGGAGGAAGACAGTCCAACACGAGTCCCCTCCCATCTTGTCATTATCTATTTTGCCCGGCAAGAAAATATCTATACGCACTTGAAAAAGGAAGTTTTACATGTATGGCTAGGATTTGTCATAAGACCAACTTTCCAGCTCAAGGATAAAGATTGTGCACGGCAAAGCAAGTCAAGTTACCCTTTATCTCTCTATAATCAACTTTCCAGCTCATAGATAGAAACAAATCATCTAGCTCTCTTTAAGAAGATTGAGATACATGATTGTCCCTTCTCATTACTGGTTGAAAGCCCAATGCTATCCCAGTTACCTATTGAATGCAATAAGCTTGCTTTATTGAGGCACTAAGATTGCTGGCATGACTACTCTTTATTCATTTCACATTGTCAAGATACTCATTTACGACTATGACTCATGAACTTGAATGACAATTTAACTGGCATTTCCTTGCTTTTGTGCTTCTCAGTGACGTCAATGAGAGATGAAAGTGGGTCGAGGCACATTATGATGTTGCAAAGCCATATTGGCCCTACGAGAAGTGATTCTTATCAGGATATGGTTAGGATGGCACGAGGGTTCATATTCCCCATCCTCAGCTAGACGTAGCCCTACTTTAGGGAAAAGTAACAAACAAATATTTTTGCTCACTTTACTCTCTATTTTTCTTTATAATTGTGTGGCTAATCCTAACTGTTGAAGATACCGTTGCCAGCTAATTGATCTTGCCGCATGGATTTGATCTTTACATTGATCTTAATTAATGCTGATTAGTCCATTGTTAGAAAATTAGAATATTGTGTATTAGGAAATCATTTTCATATATTCTGTATATTTTTCTTCCTTAAATAGTTTTGATCCTATGTATTATAAATAGGACTCATATTGTACATCATTGGTTAGTGAAAAAGTAATACACAATACACTTATCTCCCAATGTTTTTCACTCAAAATTCTGACATGGTATCAGAGCGGTTCTCTTTGACCTAGCTTCCGCGTATTGATTCTGTGTAGTCGCTTATGCAATGCTTCTTTCTTCTCCTTTCTTTAGCATCCTTCACACGCAACCTGTGAAATTTTTATCATATTTCCACACAAGGAAAAACCATGACTAAGAACCAAGCTTCAAAATCCAGATCATCCGAGGAAAATTTGCCCTCAGATTCGTCTCCATATCAGCAATCAACTTAGGTAGATGAAAAGTAGAACGGAGATGAAGACCAACTACCACCCACTGAAGGACTTCAGGGCCCGATTCAGCCCAACTCAGGGCATTTTTTCAGGGTCCATATGTACCATGGATTCTTATTCAAGTTCAACTAGCCCAGAACACTTCAGATTCTATAGAGAGAACCCACATAGAAAGTATCGGGCCAGGAGGAGGCCCAACAATAGGATCCGGTTGGTCCTACTCGAACCAGAACCTTTCAAGTCCGACGAGTCTCCCTTACCCGGGATTCGGACCTTGTTTTTTTTCTTTTGTAGGCACCTTCGATGCTCGGCCAGAACTAGGAGACACCTTGTACACGACCGCCGCTGATGGCCCTGAGCTCCGCCTGATTTCGCAACAACTCTCGGGACAGAGAACTACTCCGTTTGGTCCCAAGAACTTCGGCGAGCACTTATAACGAAGGACAAAGACGGCTTTATAGATGGATCCGTACTTGTTCCGACCGACGAACGGCTGGCTTGACACTGGAAGAAATGCAACCAGTTAGTCTGAACTTGGATCGGTAATTGCCTCACGCCAAAGGTCACTGCCAGACCCCCTCCGACCGAGGATGCTCATCTTTTTCGGGAAAACATAGGGAGATGTATGGCAAGCTCGATAGAGCTAGGATTTTCTCAATAACCCAAGCTCTATCAGAGCTAAAGTAGAGAAATTTATCCATTTTAGCCATTTTTAACAAACTATCGGCATTTTGGAATGAATTGGAGGAAGCTAAAGAAAAACTTCAAGGACTGGAAGGAACCCTAGCTCAATACCGAGCAATTAGGGAAAGAGAGAAGGTAATGCGCTTTCTTTTGATCCTAAATGAGAGCTACTTACCCTTTCGCTGTCAGATCCTCGCGATGGAGCCGATCCTTCCTTTGGCCGGATATATCAGCTCACGGTACAGGAGGAATCATAGTGACTCGCCTCAACACAATACCTCAAAGTTGGGGATCGGGTCGTTCTTGCGGCCAAGGCGACGTCGAACCAGTGTCCGCTCGCGGCGAGGTCCATGCATGGTGGTTTAAGACGATCGAGAAGAAGAATATGGGTGGAACTAGGGATGCTGGAGGAAGAAGATGAATCCTTTTCACCTTTTTCAATGAACGGTCGAGATGCAGCTCGCTCATCCAACGGCCCAAGACGCACGCGGGCCTCATTAAGTGTGGACGGTCCAAATTAGATCATGCGGGCGACGGCTCGAGAATACTCCGTGAGATCGGATGGTGGCTTGCTTTATTCCGCACGATCGGACAGCTCCAGGTTCATCCTAGTGGCTCCGAGATCGGACGGCTTAGATCGAGCCACGTCAGCCCCAACATGGAGAGGATCAAATGGACAGATTTTTCCTTAGCTTCCAATAAATCACGTGCCCAAAATTCTAAAGGGAGAGGTAAATTTTGTGATTATTGCAAACGCCCTTACCATGCTTGAGAAAATTGTTGGAAGTTACATGGAAAACCAGGAGAAAAGGAGAAGAAAGCGCGAGATATTTTTGTTGCAGCACATGCAAAGGCTCATCAACCCATTAATAAATATCAAGCGCAACCGATTATGAGCACTTTAAACCAGCTGGGAACAGCAGAAAAAACAACCAGCTATGTAGGTACTTCTCATTGTTTGAGCTCCATTTCAGTAAAGCATGGATTATTGATTCGGGTGCTAGTGATCACATAGTTTGTGATGAACATTTCTTTTCTAAAATCTTTAAAGCACATTCTCATACATCCGTGCGACTTCCAAATGGAGAAGACACCTCTGTCACTAAGATTGGGGACGTTCAACTTAGTCCTCTCATCACACTCGAAATGTCTTACTCATTCCCAAATTCCAGTTTAACCTAATCTCCGTGTCAAAACTTTGTGAAGACAATTCTGTTGGGTCTTTTTCAATTCGACATCTGTTTCTTTCAAGCCCTTTTGTGGGAAACGATGGGCTTGGGTAACAATCACGAGGGACTTTATTTCGGGCCACTCTTCCGAAAAATTTTGATGTTCCACTTTTTCCTTTAAATAAGGGCAATCTATGTAATGCCAGCATCAATAAAAATATTTCATCTCATCAACGATTAGGCCATAGCGCCTCTTTTCCTCATCCAAAGTGCCGTGTCTGTCCTTTAGCTAAACGGTCGCAATTACCATTTCCACAAAGCACTTCCCATAGTAAGACGGCTTTCACTCTTCGCATATGGATATCGGGGACCATATCACACCGCACATCATGATAGATCTCGTTTCTTTATCACAATGTGGATGACCATACATGAGCAACTTGGGTTTTCTTATTGCAGTCCAAGGCCCAAGTCCCCTCTTACCTAAGAGATTTTTTTACCCTCATCAAGAGTCAATTTCATAAATCCGTACAGCGAATTTGCATTGATAATGCCTGGGAATTTTTAGTCATGAATGTTCTACTTTGTTCACTACAAATGGCATTCTTCATGAAAGTTCCTACATAAATACCCCTCAACAAAATGGTGTTGTCGAAAGAAAACATCGTCATCTCCTAGAAGTTGCTCATGCCCTCAAATATCAAGCCTCTATTCCTGAAATGTTCTAGGGAGACTATGTGGTCATAACATACTTGATCAATAGGATGCCATCCGGGGTCCTTAATGGCAAAAGTCCATTCAAATTGCTTTTTGGGAAATGTCTAGATATTTGCCATCTTCATGTATTTGGTTGTTTATGTTATGTATCCACTATGGGCACTCATGACAAATTGGGACCTCGTGCCATCAAATGTGTTTTCATGGGATACCCTAATCTTCATATGGGTTATTAGTATATGATCTCTCCACCAGGCACTTCTTCGTCGTAGATATGTTATTTTCCATAAGATGTTTTCCCTTTTCAAGAATGATCATCTTCTCAACAAAACGATTCAATTACGAGAATCATCAATTTTTAGCGAGGACGATATCTCCACCCCTACTCAAATGATGATTCCTCATATATCTCCCATGGCATCTTCAACACACGGATATGAAGGAGGCTCATCATCAGATTTACATTATATGACTCCGGATATTTCACAAGAGGCGATATTGGCATCTCTAGTAGCTTCTTTGTCACCAACATCTCTGGATGATATCCCCCTGGATCACAAGGACTGCTCCATCTCTTACACCGGCTGCTCCTCGACATTCAAAGCGTATTACCCGACCGCCCACTTGGACAGCGAGACTACATTTGTCCTACAATGAAGTCATTTGGTACACAATATCCTGTCTCATCACATGTTAGCTTTGCTAATCTTTCACTGAGCACATGTGTTGCATTAGTCAAATATACGAAGGATGAGAACCATCTTCATATGAAGAAGCTGTTCAAGACCCTCGTTGGCAACAAGCAATGGCAGATGAATTGCAAGCTCTAACGAGAGAATAAGACTTGGGAAATTGTTCCTATACCCACTTATAGGAAATCTATAAGGTGCAAATGGGTATACAAGATTAAATACAAGGCGGATGGTTCAATCGAGTGTTATAAAGCTAGACTAGTAGCAAGGGGTTTACTCAATAAGAAGGTTTTGATTACTTTGAGACATTTTCTCTAGTAGCAAAGGAAGTCATAGTTCGTTCTTTTTCTCTGTTGCTGCTATTCGTGATTGGCCTCTTCATCAAATGGATGTTCATAATGCATTCCTTCATGGTGATCTCGAAGAGGAGATTTACATGGACCTTTCGCCGGGTTTACGCAAACACGGGAGAACAAAGTATGTCATATCCGTAAATCCCTATACAGACTCAAACAGGCTTCTCGTCAATGGTATGCCAAGTTTACCAATGCACTTACAGTTGCAAGATTTCGGCAATCCAAACATGACTATGCCTTATTCACATGGAGACAAGGTACGTCAACAATTTATTTACTTGTATACGTTGATGACATACTTATTATGGGGAATGACGAAGATGCCATCAAGAAGTTTAAGCAATATTTGCATTCAAGCTTTCACATTAAGGATTTGGGATCTCCTAAATATTTCCTTGGGATAGAGATTGCACGGTCGATAAAGGAATTTGTCTCGACCAACACAAGTTTGTCTTAGAGATCGTATCGGAAATAGGATTGTTGGGATCCAAACCAACTCGCTATCCCAATTGAACATAATGTCAAACTCGACGATAATAGAGTATGACAAGGGTTTATTGCCCTTGAATGAGGATCCTTTACTCGAAGATCCTTTCGTTTATCAAGACTCGTAGGGATGCTTATATACTTAACAATGACTAGACCCGACACATGCTATGAGTGCAGATTCTTAGTCGGTTATGCATAGTTCAAAATAGTTACATATGAATGCCGCGATGAAAGTCGTGAAATACCTAAAAGGGTGTCTAGGCTTGGAGAATATTACTGTCTCGTGATAATAACATGGAGATGACAGCATACAGTGATATGGATTATGCTACTTTTCCTATGAGTAGAAAGTTAGTCATAGTCCTATGAGTAGAAAGTTAGTCATAGGATTCTGCATCAAATTGGGCAGCTCATTGCTCTTTGGGAAGACAAAGAAACAATCGACCGTTTGTTATCATCTGCCGAAGCGGAATATTAGGCAATGGCAAAGACCAGTTTTGAGATAGTTTGGATAAGAGGATTACTCGAAGATCTTGGTGTTTGGATAAAGGAACAAACTGTCCATTTTGTGATAACGATGTTGCACTCAAACTTGCAGCGAATCCGGTTTTTCATGAGAGGAAGAAGCATATAGAAGTCAATTGTCATTTTTTCAAAGATAAAATTCAAGATGGATTCATCAAGACAAGAGGGATAAGAATTACGGAGCAGCCCACGAGACATCTTCACTAAACATGTCGAGGGCAACATTCGTATCTATTAAGCAAGCTAGGCGTTCTAGATGTTTATAGATTGCCGGCTTGAGGGGTAAGTTGAAGATAATGCCAGCTAATTGATCTTGCTGCATGGATTTGATCTTTGCGTTGATCTTCATTAATGCTGATTAGTCCATTGTTAGAAAATTAGAATATTGTGTATTAGGAAATCATTTTCATATATTCTATATATTTTTCTTCCTTAGATAGTTTTGATCCTATGTATTATAAATAGGACTCATATTGTACATCATTGAGTAGTAAAAAAGTAATATACAATACACTTATCTCCCAATGTTTTTCACTAATCAATGATGTACAATATGAATCTATTTATAATACATAGGATCAAAACTATCTAGGAAGAAAACATATAGAATATATGAAAATGATTTCCTAATACAATATTCTAATTTTCTAACAATGGACTAATCAACGTAGTAGATCAACGTAGATAAATCAATGCAGCAAAGATCAACAACCTTGACACTCCCCCTCAAGCTGGCGGTCTATAAACATCTAGAACGC
>CM027864.1:41572027-41587027 GCA_016097605.1 Eucalyptus guilfoylei
CCGCTATCTGAACCTAAACCCTGAGTTTGAGGAAACTGACTTCTCCTTTTCAGTCCTTGGATTTCTCGAACCAGTATCATCCGTATTTGGATTTTTCTTCCTACCAATGGTTCTACCAGTCTTTGTAGCAGTCTCCGCTTAATATGTAGTCCATGAAGTAGTTTACTATGGATAAGCAATAGAAGCCCCTGTCTAGTGTCCACTCCCTTATAAGATAATTTCGTCCCTGTCCTTATGTCTTCCCCTTCATTCCTAAGGAGCTAACGAACAAGCGGCGGAATATACAGAAAGCGCAAGGATCTTAGAGAAGACAGTGAGTGTGATCAAGACAGTTCAAGAAAGTGCTTTTATCATAGGATATAGCCAGCCGTGCCCTTTTAGTCTCTGTGCCCTTTACCAGGGGTTTAGTTGTCTAGTGCCAGTGCCCTTAGATCAAGTTACATTCCAGCGATTGGACCCTCTCTTATATCTTATATCCCGTGGGAATTGGTGCCTTTCAGCGAGCAGCTAGTACAATCTTGGGATCAAGCCTTTTTATTTGAAGTAAGCTCCTTGGCCAGCTTTCGTAGCAGTAGGGTAATTCCCCCTCCAGACAGTAGCTCTTCCACCCCCTATTCTCCATGGGAGTTTTTTTACAGTTCCCAGCTATAGTTGGCACTCAAGGTTGAGTTCGAAAAAATGCCAGATTAAGGACAGGGCAATGAACTATGAGACTCTAGCCAGAGGATTCAAACATGAAGGAATATACATCTTCGAGGGAAAGTCTATGGAGGCTCAGGCAAATCAAATAGGTACGGAGCCTAATTATGGTATTACAGATTTGTTTGGGACATCTTAACTTCAACAGCTTAGTGAAGTTAAGTAAGAAGACTTGGTTAGGGGTCTACCTCATTTATCACCACACTCCTCAACGTGCGAAGGGCTTTAGCGGCTAGGCAAGCAACACCGTAGCCCTCTGAATCCAAGTGACGAGCCCCTTTTTTCTTATATGGCAATTAATGAAATGTCAGTTATACCAGATACCGTTGAATCTTTTTTGCTTAGTTCGAGTGTAATTACTCCTTTCCTTTTCTCAGATTGATAATATTCTTATTATGTTTTACCAACAATCTGATTTCATTTTTTTATCAAAGCCCATCAAATATTGGGATCAGCTTGACTCAGAAAATTCGATCTAAACTAGAATATTTTGTTGCCTGGACATCTTTTATGACTAGAATGTAAGAGACTAAGACAGGGGTTCTTCACGTTCAGTCTAATCCTCTTCTCCTGCCAAATCATCGTCTACGAAAAGATTGAGAAGAAATAGTTGAAGATCTTGAGACGGGACGGGGTGAAGAAAGGGGGTTCCATACCTTGAATACGAGCCTAGCCTAATTTCGAAAGAGAATTGAGCAGCTGAACAGAGACCATGCTTCTACTTTCTTACTAGGCTAAGAGTAGTCATTATTTTCATGACATTCTCCTATGCGTCTAAAGTAAAGGATGGAGAATAGCCCTAGCTAGCCCGTCACCACTAACTCGGGCTGTTCCTTTTAGCGTGGCTAAGATGGATTTCCAGGCGACAGATGCCTCGGATGTGGGTTCAGCTTCGAAAGGGCTATTGGATGGGAAATATTTGGCCTTTATGACCTGACACCACAAGGAGTCTGGCCGTGCCATAAAATGTTGAAAGTAGGTATACCGGATCTATTGGTTAGACAATTCTTGCCTTTACACCCCCCCGACCCGGACTCCCCGGTAACGGAACCCACTGCCCTGGAAGAATTATGACCGAAAAGGAAACTCAAGCCTCGGAGTCTAAAGAGGAAGCCCTATAGCCCGAGAAGAGGGGGTTTAACAAATGGTGGGCCACAAAGGTTTCTTCGTCCTTCTTGACTCCCTTGACAAGCTGCAAGGCGGATAAAGTGGGAACACTAGTCTTCACATTAAGACTTGGAATCATGCCTGGTCTTCCTTCATCCATGATGCCTAAGGTGCCTAAGTATGGCGTAGGGACGGCTTTGGTTTGGTATCCAAGAACTCTATCCCTAAGACGACCTTGAAATCGTCTAGGGGCGCCACAGTGAAATTAGTCGTATCTTTCCATCCTCCTATTTGTGGCTCCATCTGGAAAACTGGAGCTTCTATGGGTGCTTCAGGTAAACTAAATCAACTGAAACTCCAACCGGCTGAAGAAGAAATCGCAATAAAGCGTTTATTCATTTTTTTTTCTATACTCGCTACGTAAACTCCACTACTCGGATTTAGTCTCGTATATATTCCTGCCGAGGAAGGGTCTCTAAGGCCGTTTATTAGCGTGAGAAGGCGGTTCAGGCGACTTTGAAAAGACACTCTCTCCGGTAGCGGGTTGTAATTAATCTCAGCTTCCGTTGAGATGAGAACAGCTTTCGCTCTCTTGCTTTCCAGCGCCCCTCACCCGCAAGCAGAGGCTCTCACTCCACTTTTCATAAAATAGAGAATGCTTTCTTTTGAGAAAGGAAGAAATTTTCTTTCTAAAGCAGCAGCACCCCGAGGGCTCGTTTCCAGCTCGGCTCTGTCTCACCACCCCTCCTCAAAAATGAAGGGAATGGACCGCAAGCAGAGCAAAGTGGTTTCTAAAACTTCAGCAAGCTCGGCAGGGAACTTTCCGAGAGCAGGGCTTTCAAAGTAACTTGGCCTATTGATCTTGACCAGCCTCGACTGGTTCCACAGCAAATGGAACTTGCCTGTAAACTATTCCCTCAGCTGGCACGACATTGAGAAGAGAATTGCAAATATCTTCACTGGTTTTAGAAAATTGAGTCCAGTCCTGGAAATGGTTCGCACAAGGAAGGAAAAGGTCTCACACCGGTGTAAAGTAAAAGCAATTTCCTTAGACTCAGAGATTGCATTTGCTGGCCTTTAACTGGCTTTACAAAACAGGCTTTTATCACAGCCTTGATCACAGGATGGGAAAAGTACCGGCCTGGACCCCAAAAAAAGAGATCACCATCGGGACCGGTACTGCTACTAGATTACCCCCTGTAAAGTAAACACTTTCAAACTAGCCAGCTGGATCTCAAACTGGAGAAAGAGAACTCCCCATGGCTGGGAACTCACAATCGATAGAGGGGCTTGCCACAGAAAGTCCAGAAGTCGCTTGATTCTCTTCTTAGGAAAATGCATCTTCCTTTCCTGATCGAATGGATTCCCCTTTTACTGCAACTGCAACAGAAGGGGCTGGGGATTAGCTGAGCTCGAAGGCAGATGGAATGGCACTTTCTTTTTCCGAACTGGCTAAAAAAGAACTCACTTGCTCAATGGCTGACAAAAGGGCTTACCCTACGACTGCTAGCTTTTACTTGCTTGAAGGAGATTAAAAAGGCTTCCTTCCTTGATTGAAAGTTCCGCTCCGGAATTGACAAGTTACATGCTTTATATGAAGTAACCTATCTTCCCGGGAAAGAGAAAACATTGCTTGCTTTAAATCACTTCCTTCCTGGCTGTCTATTCGATTGTTGTAAGATGTGATAGAGCCAATCTCTAAGTAGGGTATGCTATTTTTCATGGAATGCTTACGGATTTCGGAATCAAGTTACGGGCGACGTGCTGGACGGAGAGAGGGACTGACTTTGAATACGGAATAGCCGGAGTACGGTTGTAAGGGTCTTCTTCCAAGGTGGAAAGGGATTAAGCAAAGACAAGACTGGTAAAGCTCTCTTATCTGAAAGATAGAAATTATCCTTAGTTGGTCTATATCCAAAACAAGCGAAAAGCTCTTCGAATGATGAATCTTCTTCAAAGCCCTAAAAACATAGGTTTGGATGAAGTCATAATGGTCTTTGAAGCAAAGTATTCCGTTCCACAAACATGGATTTTTTAATGTTTCACGAACCAACCGCATCCCTACTCCCAACGTAAAGAGGAGTAGCTACAATCAAATCTATTAGAAACTGTCCTAAGAGATTCTAAACCTTGCCCACCTCACAATCGAATTTCCATAGCCTAGCTTCCTACTAGCAACTCAAAATAAAGGAAGGAAAACTTGATAGCTCTAAGGAAAACTTGATAGCTCTACAAGCAGGGTAAACTACGGGATCGGATCCTTTACCTCGGATACGAATGCTGTCTGTCCTTCCAAGGGAGAGTATGGAAAGTACATTGTCTTTCAATACATAGGTAGCTCTAATGGAATAGACTAGGAGCCAAGGAGTTCTTTACCAGTCCTATTCTCATCTATCTGACCGACGAGCATGAGTGGATCTCCTACCACTTGCTCTATCAGATCTTTGCCCAAGGGCTAGCAATGGAGGATGTGAGCTTTTACAAAGAACTTCTTCTGATAGCTACCAGTCTGAAAGGTGTGCCCTCAGTCCTGACCCTGACAAGACGAGTTCTCTCTCCCCCAACAGCTAAGGCTCTAAATGACTTGATGACAAAATTTAGAGATGCTTGACTCTATGCACAAGATGAGAAGCTAGTCCTTCTTCGGGAAATTACAGAATAATCAATGGGAGTAAAAAAAAGGAGATAAGAAGCTAAAGATGCTTAAGACCACTACCATTAGTGGCACACAAAAGGGATAAAGAATTACCCTAAATTATTTAAATAATGAAGTAGGCTCATCTACACTGGTAGAGTGAAATGAAAGAGAGGGTAAAATTATTATAGTATATAATTGATTTACTTCATAGTATCTAATTTCTTCAAAATTGCTTTGAATCCGCTCCAGGAGCTGCTTTCCCTGTGCTTGACTCTGAGGCTACTTCTATAAAACGGGGATGAGACTTCCTTCCCGGTAGCTCACAATCAGTTGAAAACCCCCTTGGCCGTAAAAAGAAGGGCTTAAAGACTCGTCTGACAACGCCATACTCTTTTCTTAGAAGGAAAGAGAAAGACTACAAAGGGATAAAGCTGCTTACTAGTCTGGATCTCCTGTGCGTCAAATTAGAAGGAAGGCATATGGAAGAAGGTCCGAAAGACCTATGAGTTCGCCCAAGAGCTGCAACAAGGACAAAAAAAGTACTTCCTGGGAAAGGGATAGTCTTACCTAAGAAAGGAGCTAGTGGGGTGGAAGATGAAAAGCTAGATGTCGTCAGCTTTCCGAGTGAAACTAAGAGAAGGAGACAAGTAGGGAGCTAGTCGAAGTGCGGGAAAGTCTATAATAGGGTTAGCGGCTAGGAGTTCTGCCCGGGGATGATGTTGATGCTGGACCAGCTTCTTTACCCGATGATCCAAAGAGATTCCAAAAAAACTAGGACCTGAGAGAGTTCCCCCGTTGGAAGGCGAATAAGAGATCCAGTTTTTTCTACTTGTGGTGTGCATGACCCGAACAAGGAGATGTCTAGCCAATCAGAGGAGTTGTTGCACAGCGTCCAGGGGCTTCCACGCCAGGAAAGAGAATCACTCAACAGTGGCAGTGCCAATTCGGTTGGAGATCTTTGTCCCAATTCCGAAGATTCCGATTCGATTTCTCCTGATCCAGCTTCCATACTTTCATCTGCTACTGAGAACATTATCATTGCCTTTTGATTTGGCACTTACTAGCATTGGTCCAGCAGTGACTTTGTTCTTCCCGGCTGAAGCGTTCGGTTCATTAGATACTGAGAAAGACTTTTTCCTTATAAGATAAGTGGGATTCCCAGCTATCCTTCCATCCGCCCTTTATCAAGCTACAAGTCAGTTTGCCTGGCCCTCATATGGATGAGGACCTCGAAAGCTCAACCTCCTTTCGTAACAACTTCCCTGGTATGACCTTCGCGAAGAATAGAACCTCAATCTCTCTTAAGCCATCTCCACGAAAGCTTGACTGCCCGGCCAATTATCATTGCCTTGAACAGCCTCACCTCCCATCACACATAAGGGGAGCAGGCTTCGCAATCTTCCATATGTATCTTGGAAGACCACAGCTATCTAGGAACGAATGATAGAAAGGAATGTCAGGTGGGCTTGCGCTGTAGAGAAGAGTTATTGTTGAGACAGAGATTTTTCCTCGGAGAGGAGGCCCAACAGGGGGCAGTGGCTATTACACTTTCTTTTTAAAAAGAGATTTTAAGGGATGCTACAATCTTGTCTAGGCAGGAAGGGCTTTTTTATTAACACCATTGAAAGGTTTTTTTTCATGAATAGCATGAAAGATAGGGGCCTTATTGACCAAGCAGGAACCGGGGATAAAAGTTTCATTGATTCATCTATCTCAAATAGGGAAAAAACTGAATCAAGAAGGGGTCAGCTGAGCTCGAAAGGGGTAGCCGGTCGTCGGCTAGGAGCTCTGGCCGGCAACGAAGCTAAAGCTTCACACTGGTCCACTCGCAACTTACACGGCTAAGTTCCAACTCTATGTTGATAAGAAAAAAGAAAATCCCCTAAGAAGAAGACTTTCCACTATTCCAACAGAAAGGGCCTATTAAAATGCTCCATAGATAACCCCCTCTGTCTCGTTCCCGTCCAACTCACCGGGAGATCGAAGAGCGGTTTGCGCTTTGCGCCCCAGCCCCCAACACTAATAGATGCTTAGATACCTGCAACTGAATCTGTAAGCGGCGCAGGGCAGGATGGACGAGAAAAGCGGCGAGAAGAAGACAAAGAGAGGGAGGGGGGACCTGCTTCTACTGCCTTCCCTTTCTACTTCTAGACTGGTTCGTCGGCGGGACAGCGAGCCAAGATCCGATTTGTCAATCGCCGAATCCATGCCATGTAACCTGGCAAAGGAGAAAGAGACGATGGCAACGCACCTCATACAAGAGGGAGGGGGTCCGAACAGCCTTGTACGTACGCCGCCCACGCGAAGAAGTTCTTCTCTAATTCCAAAAGGTCAAGCCACCATTCTTCAGTGATGAGCTCTAACGAACAAATATAGAAAGATTATGTTTTTTCCCAGAGAGAAATGTCTTTCCACTAGAATAGAACAAGTCCGCTGCGAGCCGAGCGAACTACATTACTCAACCGAGCCGAGGCACTATTCACAAAGTGGAACTTTATACTCTCTTTACTAAGCCAACCGCCCCTTCTCCTATACCTGGCTGCTTCTCGCTCACCAAAGCGTACTTCGTTTCCCGGGACGAGCGGCTCCTTCTTTCTTCCAACTAATTGGTAATAAAGCGGTTTTTCCCTTAGGTTCTTCCCTGACCTTAGATGGAGAAAGAAATGCTTAAGGAAAAGGCGCTCTCGAAGCTGACGCGTCAGTCCTCTCTTATTGCCTTCTTTGAACCGGCGTAAGGAGGTTCAGTCAAGTATAGTATAGTGCGGCTTAGGCTTCTAGTGGCACAAAAAAAAGACAAATTACTATGCTAGTTCACTCTAGAAGACCTAGTCTTAGTAGTCGTATAGATTAGTTAGATTTGTAGAACAGAAGAAGAGCCTTGACTTGAGATTCTATTAGTAAAGCGTTAGCACCCCTATAGAGTAAGGCTCTCTTCTGGATAGCTGCGAAGCCTTCCATGTTGGTATGGAGACTTTGTTTGCTTCCCGTTCGCTGAACAACCCCCCTGTTGCAACACTTAACTATGCTTCAAAGGAAAGGGCGAACTCCACCTATTTTTGAGCTATTGAATTAGGCGATCCGAAAATCAATCTCTTTCTCACTCCCCTCTATCAGAAAAGGGGGCGTCGGCTCTGAAATGGTGGTAAGGCAAGCTGTATGTATCTAGGTAGAAGTAGACCTCGAGCTCCGGGGCAACAAGGGATAGGGCAGGTTTGGAACCCTAACCCGAAGGGAACTATATCCAACATCTGGGTCAGACTATCACACACGAGACTCGCCTGGGCTATCATCGAGACCAACTCACTTCTCTCTCCTTAACGTCTGGTACCATTGCCCCGCCACTCTGCCTGTCTTCTTGTGGCCGGGTCGGGTCATTCTTCACTCCTGTTACAAGGGAGACCTCTCTTCGCATACCGACCCTCCAGTTAGTTCCACTTCTGGGACGAAGCTGAGCACTCGGGGCATAAGGGCCCGCGGTGATTATTAACATGCTTTTCCAGCCCATATCTTCCCACCTCCGGTCACATGAGCTTTCGAGAGCCCGGTCCGGATCTAAACGATTTTTTATGTATGTCTCATGTCTTTCAGCTCAGCGGGATCCAGAGAAAGACAGACCTACCCACCAGTTCTAAGTGGCAAGATCAATCAAACAAAATTGGATCAAGAGAAGAACCAGTTTTATTCTTCAACTATATCCCATCGTATACATCGTAATAGAACCTAATTTTCAAATCAGAAAGTACCCTCTCTATTCTTAGGTAGGCCTGCACGTTTTAGGTTTTCCGGAAGGAATGGAATGACTAATGTGATGTGAAACCTCCACAAAGAAAAAGCTCCTTGGACTTCCCTATCCGTATGGCCGGCCAATCCGTGACAACCCCACAACAAAGAGTGAAATGCCAAGCCCTTTCTCTATTAAAGCAACAAGCATGCGCTCAAAATACCTCCTAAACCCTCTCCCACCTTTTCTATCTATCCTTAGAAGTAGGGTAGGGCGAGTGTCCTACCTAATTCAATGATTAGAATAATGAAGAAGGGAGAGGTCTTCAAAAAAACCTATACTCCCACTTTCCTTTATTTGAGATTTCCAAAAGGTGAGATTTCGCACCAAAATTGGGTGGGCCCCAAACCAAACATAAGAGTGAGCACTCATTCTTTCTTTATGGGGAGAACCGCATCTATTCAAAGGAAATGTTTCGGCCTGCAGGAGAGGCATCTTACTTTCCTACTGACTGAATCACTTGAATCAGTTGAAGGAGCTTTCTACAGGAAGAGTTGCGACTCAGCGTCGGGGCGGGCGGGGGTTCATGACGAGTGGGCATGAACTGTAACCAAACAAACAAAAGTAAGCCAACCACGAATTCCTGAACCGTAAAGGGAACCACCCTGTAAAGTAAAGAGCCTCGCCTAAAGGACCAGACCCGGAGCTGAGAACAAGATCGAAAGCGCAACTTCTCATTCGAAGCATGAAAGTGGTCAGGTCACTTAGAGCCGGAAGAGAGAGGAGTGGCCAAGTAGAAGGTTGGGGGTTGCTCGAAATCTGTCAAATACGAGCCCTTCTTTCTCTATTCAATCCACGGCCTACCTCGATACACCTGTGTCACAACGGCTGATCTTTTGAGTTATGGAAGCCGGAGCATTGGTCAAGAGAGAGAAGAGAAAGAAGAGGAACTATAGATCAAGAAAGTCACATTAGCTACACCAGACCAGACACACCTTTTTTTTAACCTATTTTTTGACTGACCGGATCGGTCACCCCTCAGCCCCCTATCACTTAAAGGCAGAGCTAACCCAACATTCTACTGTTCTCTAAAAGGCCTGCCTATTCTATTAGTCAAGCTTGGAGAACATAGTACTAGGACTTACTAGATGAAAGCCCGTGATTGGTGAAGGGCTTAAAAGCGCCTTAGGTAGCTGCTATCTATCGGATCTTTTCTAAGAAGTTAGGTAGGTGGTTGAGTCGAAGCGGAGAAGGAGACTAAGTCATCGGTCGTGCCGGGATTTTTTTCCTACTTCCAGCTGAATGAGGGCCACACAGCCGTCAACCCTGCTGGAAGTGCTTTCTAAATCCAATCTCCTGGTCTTTCGTTCGCTATTCGAATTCTGGACCAGTAGAAATGTACGAAAGGTGGTCTTGTCCTTTCCTTTCCAACTAGTAGCTTCGTCGTTGATCTCTCCTCTTCCCGGCCGGCTGTGACTCGTATGTCCAGACAACGACTATCGATTCCTAACGAACCCATAGATTCTTCTACCATTCGACCAGATCTTCTAGATTGTATTAAAATTATCCGGTCTCGAGCAACTTTACTAATAAAAAAAAAAAAGGGCTTTTTCAGCTGGATCCAGAACGAATAGGAGATCTATCAGTACGCCATCCGCTCCATATCTTTCGTAGTTTAGGAACTCGTCCATCCACGGGACACCTTTCGTAGTGAGGGAACTCCTCTGTTTTTAGCTTGACGAGCGACTTGAGTTTCCGAAAAACGCATAAACCCCGGGATTTTCGTAAAAGAGGGACGAATGACAAGGGACTTGAGTGACTCGCCCTAATCAATAAGCGGGAGAGGGGCGAAGAAAGTCGATCGGCTACTAGAGAAAAAACGACTAGAGACGAGCAAGGGCAAGGGACGCACTCGACGAGCAGACGAGGGACGAGTGGTAGGAGCCGACAAATAGTAGTGCCGGTTCAGTGAAGTCAAGTCTTTACGTCTATAGGGGCTCCCTGACGATCCCGAACTTTCAAAAAGTGATGGGTATGTGTTCTTTCTTGGCACCATCTTTCTTTGTTATGCCAACCTAAAAAGAGATAGGGATACGGAGCTTGACTTGAAATGAAAAGAAAGAACTGGCACTGCCCCCCCCCAACAAGGCGGATAGGGCACTTTTTGCCTTCCTTAAGTCCAGGATACGAAAACAATTCCTCCCCACTAAAAAGAGCGATTGAGAGTGGATTGACGGTTCGATAGTGTCGAGAAGGTATTAGCCACCGGTGACCGTACTTTCGTAAAAGCACCATTGGGCGGTGGTTCCTCTCTTTCCTCTTTAACCTCGAACAAAAAATCGATCTCGCCATCAGCTCGACTAAGAGTTCCGAATCGAAAAAGTAAACTGAACTTGACTTAAGACGAAGGAACCGAGTGCCGAAAAAAACCGTTTTCTTAAGGCTTCAAACTACTAGTCATGTTGACGACTATGAAAGAAAAGTAAGGACGTCCTTTTCTTTACTTGGCCTGCGTGCATTATACCTAGCCCCTTTTTAAAGAACTTGATTTCAATCTCAACAAAGAAATGAAAGCATAACTCTTTGCTTGTTGCCCTCTTACTCTTTTAGCCTGCCTTGTGGAGGTCTCTCGGGTGTCTACGGCAGATCCGATCAGTCTCGTGATGAAGAGAAGTCTTTTCCCATCTTCAACTAAGAAAGGTATCGTCACGACAACTTCATTTGTCCGGTAAACTACTCGGGGCTCCCCATGGTTTAGTCAAAGGGAGGGGAGATTTTCTCTTCATCCGGGGGTTCATTTCATTCATTATGAACTAAAAAGTGTAAGGCTGATTAGTGAGGTCTTAAAAACTTCATAGAATTCATGATCAGCCATCCCATTTGTGCTTTCAGCAAGTAGGCGACGCGAATCTATGGTTTCTTTCAATCGGATACCCATTGCTTGGATGCGTTTGAAAGCCTCGAGATGACTTGCAGAAAAAATGCTTTCTAGGTTTGTCTTGTGTCTCCGTAACAAATTGTCCATTTATTGATGGGCGAACGACGGGGATTGAACCCGCGCGTGGTGGATTCACAATCCACTGCCTTGATCCACTTGGCTACATCCGCCCTTCCCCCCGCACAGGTTTCAGTCTCTATCTACGATCAGATCCTTTCTGAACCCCCCGCTATCAAAGAGAAGCTTTTTCCTATACTCTAGTTGCAAGTCTATTGTTGTGTTTTGGAATTAGGGGAAGCAAAGCTTCAACAAGTAGAAGCTTCCTGGCAAAGCTTCAAACAAAGAGGTTGGGCTGTTCACTTCATTGATTTGACTTCACTCTTTACTTAAGATTAAAGATAGGGGCCGGGCGGGCAGTGAAGGCTCGTTTAGTAGACAGCGAGCGAGCAGTAAGCACCTTCTTTCTCAAAGTCAACTTTCTCCCTTGTTGCTTTAGAAAGATTGCAGGGTCGCGTTAGCGACCTTCCTTCCGCTGGCTCCGCCCTATCAACTCTATTCATCTCTTTTTTCCAATGGATATTTAGGGATCTCTCTTCTTCATAGATCTTGAAACCAGATCAATATCCATTTCTCTTTCTATCTATCTATCGATAGAAAGAGATAGATCTCTATCTGGATCTATCTCCATATCTAAATATGGAAGAACCAACACAACAAGGGCGTAACCAACGGAAGGTTCTCACCCTGTCCCCGACATTGTTCTCCGACGATGTCCCCTGGGCGAAAGGGGCCACCATTCTCTTTCTTCAATCGTTCTGATCAGGACAAGTGGGTTGGTTTGTTTCCTCCTCCTATATACGCAATTCTCTGTCTTCGTTCGTGATCATGTTGGGCGAAAGGTAGTTGTAGAGGAGCGGCTGTGAAAGGGCGATTCCCCCTTTCCATTGAAGTAGGGTTCCAAACCCACCATTCCGGCCTATTATTGATAGGGATTTTACTGATTCTGAAGGTAGCTTGCTTACCAAGCCACCCACTTGAGAAGCTAGTCGCCAGAAAGAAGCGACGAGGAAGCGAAGCTGTCTACGAAGCGGTAGCTTCCCCCCCTGTAGTCGTAGTACTAGGCTCGTCGCTACTTTGATTCAAAAGGTAACCGACGGTTCCCGACTTTATCCGGTTTCCGCAACCGTAACCATTTGTCACTCCGATTATTTCATCCAACAACCTTTTTTTTATTTAAATTCAATAGCGGTACGCTCTAAAAAAAAAGTCAAGGATAAGCTTGCAGCGGTAGCTTCCCGCCTCCTTCATTCTGACTGCCTCCTTCGGTGATAAGTTCCCTTCCCTTTTCTAAAATGCCTGATTGGTCTGCCTCAGAAAATGTACAAAGTGGAGCTACCCGCTGTTTGGCTGACCCTCTTCTTCCCATTCGGGTTGGGTTGACCCAGAAGTCAAGTAAGAAGGAATGGAACCACTGGAGAGTCGTCTGCAGTTCAAACTTGGGCAAAGACGACTTACTTTGGAAGCGGAACACGAACCGATTTCCGCTATTCCGGGTTCTTATTGAGCGTAGCGAAATCAAGGTTTATGAGAAAGTAAGCGAAGTTTCTATTTCTACCTTTGCGTAGTCTCGGTCCACAGTGGAAGGCCCCGCACCTGAGCCTCGTTAGACTCAGCGGAAGTGGTTGGTGTAAGTGAAGAGAATAGAAGAGATGAAGTCTGTCCCTTAGCCTAGTCTATATCTACAGCTGACGCAACTCCGTACCGACGCCTCACTACTACTTAATTAATTTCATTAATTAACGGCTAAGCGATTTCATAACCTGAGCTTTCCTTAACCAGCTGACCTTACTTCGTAACCTTAACCTACTTTTTTTCTTACTTTAGGCATAGGCCTTCGCCACTTCAAAGGGGAAACATGTTCACCTATTTTCTTTTTTGAATTCGAAAGAACGGGGCTATTCTGTTCAGGGGGGATGAAAGACAAAGAAAGGGATCAGGGGGCTTGATGATCGGAGAAAGGGAAGGGGCGTGGTTGGTGTGTCACTGGGGCGGTGGGAGAACCCGTAGGAAGGGGGGACGACCCGCCGAATTCACATCAGAAATCGCCAACATGAACACAAACGAAATCTTGAATTGCGTATAGAAAGAAAACGAACCACTTCTATTCTCGGAGCTGAGGTATATGAAGAATGGCTTTTTGGTCCCTTTCGTCCAGTGGTTAGGACATCGTCTTTTCATGTCGAAGACACGGGTTCGATTCCCGTAAGGGATAGGTACTCATTCCCGGCCGCTTTCAGTTAGTGTTCATTGCTGAGTGATCGCTCGCTATCTGGCTGGAAAAGGTGGTCCGGAAGCAAAAATACTTCTTTTTTTGCAATTTTCGAATTTTTTTTTTGAGTTCGGGTTAAAAAGAAGAAAATGTCTCCTCTAAAACATTAAAAAAAAAAAAAAGGAAAAAGAACTTTCAAAAAGAAACCCAATTCCATTATTTGGATTAAGAGAAATATCTGAATTGAGTGAAACTAAAAAAGAAAAAGATGGGATAATCAGTAATCGGATGATTCACGAATCGTCCATTCAAATTCGATTTTTTGATTGGACAGATTATTCATTGACAGAAAAATGAAAGATCTGGCTGATAGAACAAGCACAAACAGGAATCAAATAGAAAAAATGACAAAAGAGAAGAAAGGATTTTTAACTCCGGAAATCCAAATATTAGTTCTAATAAAACAAGTTCTCCTGCTAAACTATTAGCATCAATAAAAAATATTTGGCAGAAATGAAAAAGAAGAAATGTTCGATTATTATATTCTTTTTCCAAATTTTGAATTGAAAGGATATACATAGATATCCTTCTATGTATCATTAATATTCCGAGGATCACTACAAAACTTTTTTTTTTTTTTTTATTGAAAAATACATTTACCTGATGGACTTCATTGGTCGAGGACTACCCATCAAAGGGCTATCAACCCCAGGATGGATTACTCCTCTTCCAGCGTGCGGTTGGTCACAACCACACGATTTTACTAGGAAGTCTGTACCAGAGATCCCACCCAAGAGATAACCAGATAATGGTGAACTAGAACTTTCGAGTATAGGTAACTGAAAATCGAGTCCCTTTAATGCAATCATAGCGAAAATCTTCCACAGAAGACCAAATCGAACAAGATGAGGATCTGTCCGAGTGATTTTCCATTTCCGATTTACAATAGGTGCATCTTGGATGTTTCCATCAGGGTTCTCTAGGGTACAGTAGTTTCATCGACAGTACCGTAGCCAGTCCTTAACCCATACTCTTAAGGTGGACCATTCTAAGAAATCTTTCATACCCGCTTGCTCACAAATAGAGCATCTGGAGGTAATGAAAGATCCCTTGGCTTCATTTCTTTTATTAAGAAGTCAATGATCACGCCCCTCAAATAAGGATTTAAAGGACGACCCCGTCCAAGCCACAATTCTAATGGCAAGGACATCTTGGTCCACATAGACAGGATGCGCTCGGTGTGCGTAGACCCGGTATGATCCAATTTTGCCAAGACTCTATAGCCAGCACCACTTATATGAGCAAGTGTACTAAATCGCTTGATTCCGTACTTAAGATGGATGGCCATGATCCCACATGGATGATGGGAATTCATCAAGCTCTTGATTGAGATAGGACTTAGGTCCACACTTCAATCTCGAACTCGGAATCTCTTGGCAAATTCGGCAGAACCGCTCTCCGAAATCAGGGATTTCTGATAGGATATTGTTACTCCTAATTTTCCAAGAGCAGACTCATAGACCTTAACCACTTCCTTATCAGCGATGACAACGTCATCACCGAGTACACCGTACTTAGTAAAGCGAACACCTGGATACACCTACACCTGGTCTGCACAATACCAAATC